>PVKU01005796.1:0-116086 GCA_004027475.1 Anoura caudifer
TGTTACTATTGCTTGGAATGCCTGCCTGAGCTCTTTCTGTAATTCAGATCTCATCCGTATTTTTAGGCTCTTCACAGCCCCTCCTCCTCCCTCCACCCTCCACAAAATACTGCAGGATTTATCAGGATTTCACCATTAAGCCCTTGATGATCCATAAAGTGGTTCCTGCCCCTGGCTTATTATTTCAAAGTACCAGTAGAGGGCCTTTATGGGAGGGTTAAACTGGCTACCATTCATCCAGCATTCACTGTCAGAACCACCCAGTGCAGTGCGGGCTTCTATTGTCTTCATTGTTCGAATGAGGAAACTGAGGCTTAGCAAGTTCAGGCCCTGATGGAACCCAAGCAATTGCTCCCAAAGGTCAATCTCTTAATTCACCAAGTTATCTTGCCTCCCATCTTTGTAAATTTCTCAGTTTTGTCTTCTTAACAAGCTGTCCGTTTCCTTAAAGGCAGACTTCACTTCTTTTGTATTCTATACACTGAAGGCACTGCTGGAAGCACATTGTGTGCTATGTAAATATTGTCTTTCAGAATGCCAGGTATACGAGACACACAATATGCTGTTCTTAAGTCATTTGCTCATGTCATCTGCCTCCCTTTTGTTATTTTGGGGGTTTCCATGGGAAGTCCTTATACAGGCCAAGAAAAGAACCAATTTTAAAATCTAAGTATATGGCCAGTGACACCAAATGAAGAGAAGTAATTTTGTTTATAATCTGTAATCTTATGGTAGTTTGCTAAATTTAAAATCTCCACAAATAAATCTGTGGACAAAGTGTGAAGCTGAGATTATAAATAAGCATTTGTAATAACTTTATTTATCCTATCTAGAAGGGATGAGAGGCTGGTGACAGAACCTTAGCACACAAATTGCTGAGTCTTAAAGGAAAAAATATTAAGTTAGCAATATTCTTATGAGAAGTCTCATTAATTCAAAAGGCAATAATTTTTGAAGATCAAACCTCCAGGAGATGGTTCCATGTAACCCACTAACCGCAATATGTGTCTTCCATGTTCACATTTCATGTTATAACTCTCACTGCTCTCCATCACCAACACACAGCATAGAAAAATAGAATAGACATACATGTGCCAATGGCATCCATATAAACAGCCAAAAAAATTGTAGCTGGCTTACAACAGATAGGAAGCTATACGAACATGTGAAATATAAGGCAGATTTTAAAATATGCCATACAGTCCAGACTTGCTATTTGCCCTCACCACCCCCACCCCCCTACCCCCGGAAGGGAGAAATAAGAATTCTGGCAGAGCAAAACTAACAATCTCATGCACAAAAGATGCTCATTAAACTTCATCATCCTGTCTACTTTAATGATGCTTTTACTTAATAAAAATTCCCCAAGCAGTTGCAAGGATATTAGGCAAGGTCCTTGGTTATGTATCAGAGGTCCGAGCTGTCACCAGCAAGCATGCAGTTCAGGGGTATGGTCCCCAGGGAAGGAGTGAATACAGCTTCCACGGAATACATGCAGAGAAAAATCAATAACTGCAACCTGCTTCCCTGCTTAAGCATTTAAGAAAATAGGTAATCCTTTTAAATTAAACTGCAAAGTGCTAAATGTTGCAGTTTCCAGAATAAACTAAAAGGAAACGAAAACAAGTCTAAGGGATTTCAAACAAGCTACTTCTTCAATAGATTTCATAACTAAAGATTTAAAAATATTATTGTGAAAAGAATTCTTTTGTGAGGTAGTACTTGCATCCACAGAGATTTTTTTAGAAAGACATCCATCCATATATGTTGCTATATGTTTTTTAATACACAGATAGATATATAAACCTATTCATAAATATGAGAAAGGGAAAAATTATTTTTATATTTGCATTTATTCCCTTCAAATATGATTCCTAAAAAAAATAATAAACCCACTACTTTAAAATTCATTAACTTGAATCTGGTTCTCAAAGGTTATGTAGTAGTTACTGAATAGATCCTTTAACATGCACGGCTGGCTGTTAATACTACATAATCACAAACTGCTGCTTTTGTCCACATCATACAACCGCTTTAAATTTCTCACCCTCAGTACATTCTTGGCTGGAGAGGTTATAACAGGTGGGGCAAGAGTGAGGTGCTACCCAAATTTGAATCTAAAGGCAGTAAGATTGTCCTCTATGTGTTGAGTGACAATATCAACACAAAATGGATCAAAAAGAAACATGAAATGTCACCCCAAATAATACGAGCACAAGTCTTAGGCAAGCAAGACTTGACTATAACCAGAGCATGGATATTGAAAAAGCTAGAGATTGTCTGCCCCTCAGAAGAGTGTTGGTCAGCAGTGCAGTGGGGTAAATGCTGGCAGTGAGAAGTAAGCACCCCCCAGCGCAGGGCAGAGAGGACCCAGGTTGTAGATGCCTCGACTGGGCTGTGTCTCCAAGAGGACTCGGGGACACACATGGGGCCACCTGAGCCACAGAAACGCTGACCTCGCCCACGTGGTCCAGCTCTCCCCTCTCTCATCCCCCCCCCCCACATTCCCAATCCCCAGCATAGGGTAAACGAGTCAGGCCCCCGTCCACTTCTGAGGTTTGAACTTGCTATGCACTCTGCCTGAAAAGTTCTCCTCCGGGTCTCCCTGAGATAGGCACAGCTACCAGTCCCATTTTACCAGTGAAGGGATAGATACACAGAGAGGTTAAACGGCTTGATGTGACACAGGCACTCTCCTGGCTCCAGTCTAGCTACGCCACCCCAGCTTTAGTGTCGCAGCCTGAACCACTCGGTCTCAAACCTTTCTTTCTCCTCGGGGCACGGTAAATGGTTTCCATCCGAGTCTGTGGCCAGTGTGAGCCAAGTAGAGAAAGACCTGGCACTCAAACTATTGGGAAGAAAAGTACTTTCTTCCTTGTTTTAGTTAAATTAGGAGCCAGATCTGAGACCAGCCCTGTTGACACCTGTGAAGAGAGCCCGCCTGGGAGAAAACTCACACAGACAAAGCCGAACTCGAAGATGCAGTGAGATGGCATTGAGCCCTGCTCTCATGCCGCGCCTGAAGTTCGTTGTGTCCTGGACAATTTTCAGTAAAAAATAACAAAGTAATGCCCATGGCTCTGAGGCTCTGTGCTCCTTGCAGAGAGGTCTTTTTGCCCACACGATCTGTCTTTGACCACATTCATTTCCTTCACAGCAGCAGTCATGTTTATTTGCTTACTTGTTTCCTGCCACCTGTGCTCAGTGACTGCTATGTCATGGGTACGCAACGAACGTCTGCTGCCTGAATGACTGTAGGATGTACCGGAAGTGTCCAACTATGCGAGCACCTTCCCAACTGGATCGTTAGAGCCTTCAAACAGTGACCATCTTAGTCAGTTTGTTCTTCCAGTGCCTGCCACACAAGAGCCACCCAGTAAATACTGGTGGACTGGGAAAATATCTGAGCCAAGGAACATTTCCCATGTCCTCATTTCCATGCTCATCAATAATCTATCAGTGTCCCATCTAGAACTGCGTACTCAGAGAGTATGTCCTGTGCAGGCCAAGGGGCTGTTCAAATCTGGTTGCTCCATCAGTTTCTTCTGTGTTTTGCTCGGTTCCTGCAGGGTTCTGAGTCTGGAAGGCTGAGGACGTGTCTGAGGATGGAGTAAATGCATCCCAGCACCATTTATTTAGGGAGGCCACTCGGGAGCCCAGTCTGTCATCCTCTCCCGGAGAATCTCGCTCACAGTACCGTGACCGGGGGTTTCCATTAGATCCGTCTAATGTACAAGGGGCTTTGTTGAATATTAATCATATCTGATATCAGTAAGAACCAGCTAAAGATAGTAATTGCTTATAAAACAGAATTAAGTTAAAATGAACATCATAAAATCAGTGAGTTTTTTAAATTAGAATGGATTTTTATTGTGGATACATCAGAGTCTTTCTGGTCTTCACGACTGGCTCTAAGTAGTGCATGACCTCTAAATTTTTAAGCTTGTGATCACAACAGCAAAATTCATGTGCTGCTGACTATATAGTAGCATTTCCACATGAAGCTTCTGTGGAATTTTCTATATATTAACTCATTTAAATCTTATACAATCTCATATGAGCGACAGAAATCCTGGGGGGTCCGTATTTATCCTGTGGCTCTAGATGTCAATGGTGTCACAAATACCAATGCTTTGTTTTTTCTCTCTAAGTTCTGGTTAGGTTTTAGCATGCTGCCTGAGATGTTAGACAGCACTGTACCATTTGTCCCTCCTCCCTGTCCACCATGGATTTTCTGTGAGGTGAGTCACGTCCACTAAGAGATGGCAAAGAGATAAAAAAAAAAGCTTAGAAATTAAAACCAGAAAGCATCCATCTACCTAAAAGTGGACTTAGCCACACAGTGCCCTAGCCAGAAGACTCTCACCAGGTGGACATCAGGAAGAAGCAGCTACAGGTAAAATCCATTCACAACCTCTGGCCATTTCCCCAGCAAAGCTGAATCCCTCACATAAGCTGGGCTCTCTCTTAAATGCTAAATCCCATAGTTGGAAAACATATCGAGTTGACTTGTGCCTTCCCTCCATTCCTGATCCCAGTCATTGAACTGTTGGCCCGTGGTAAGGAGGGACTGGCAGACCAGGAGGAGCTAGGCTTTCGAGGGCAAAGGAGCAAAGTGGTATTTGGGAAAAAGCCAACAGCTGTCAAAAGAATCGTGGAGAAGATATCTGAGGGAGCTCATCAGTAGACGAGTCTTTGGACCCCAAACTTTCTTTAGTTCACCTTTCATGTTTTTTAATTTTGTGGAAAAAACATACTCCACAAGGAATTAAAATTTTAAAAATACTTTAGCCCTAATATATTAAGCAAATATTAATATATGTTATCCAATTCCTTCTAGTTTTTTTAAATCAGATTTTTAAGGGTCTCAGAAATTTATGGTCTCTGAGTTCAAAAAGGTAAAAACTAAGATATTTGTGGTTAATTCCTAAGTAAAAACAATATAGTAGAAGATCCTGTACACCAGCGGTAAATCCGGGTGGGGACCCTGAGAACGCATCAAGAGGAGGGTTGGAATCTCTGTTGGGACTCAAGCTTTAGTTACCTGATGCCCCAATAGGCCTTGTCAACTCAGAGCAAAACTGTGGCTGTTGGGGGGAGAGAAGAACTAAAGCTTGTCGCAACAGGCCTTGTCATCCAAGAATCTCAAGTGTTTCATCTAGGAATCTCACCCACAAAACACTCCTGGAAGGTGTCAGAGCATTCTAAATACAGACGGTGAAAGTGAGGTGGAAGTCAGAGCATGAGGCGGAGGTGCCAGAGGCCCGGAGCATCTCTGGAGCACCACCTGGGATGCTCTTTGCGAGGCTTCCAGCACCGTCAGGGGGTGTGGTCATGAGGCGGCCAGTAGGACACCTGTGTGAAAAACCACAGGGGGAATGCGCACATAGTAGTTCTCTCAAATATTAACGAACCATCTTCTATAATAACTGATGCAAGCTGACCTATGTTCTCAGGGAAAAATATTCTCCCTGAATAGCTATTAATAACCAAGAAGAGTTTTGCCCAACAAATTTTCCCGAGAATGGCAAAACAAACCTGTATTACTAACTAGTGCCTGCTATGTTGATTACTTACATTGAGTTAACTTCCCCCCTCATAAGTATTTCAGAAAGCTGTTTTTTAAAACTTATTTTAAAGTGCATATTAGTACTTCCAACTTATAGAAACACATTTCATACTTTCATATAGCTACAGCATAGCTCTGATCAAAATATGAGGTCCATAAATGTAACTTTAATTTTTCTATTAGCCACATTTAAAAAGTAAAAAGGCACAGATGAAATGAACCCTAATAATATATTCCACTTAACCCAATATACCCAAAATATAATTATTTTAACACGTAATCAATATAAACAGTGATTAAAGATGAATTTTATCCTTAACTTAAACATAACTGATTTAGTAGGTGTGTCATATAACTGTAATTATTTTTGGTACTACGTGTCTTTGAACTCTGGTGCATGTTTTATAGCACGTCCCACCGGACAAGGCAGCATGCGAGAGCTCGAGAGCCACAGGTCTTCTCGGCAGGTACCGCCCGCACGGCAGGCGGACCATTTGGATGCAGTGGAACAGGGCAGCTTCTTGTACTTTTTGAAAGCTGATAGACCCTTTCTTTGCATATGGTTACTTTTAGTGCTTTAGGGAAAGGAAGAATAAATAAATACACCAAAAAACTTTTTTGAAAGGTAATCTCACTTACCTAGAGGCCCACCCACTATGTCTAATAGTTTATAATAATTCTGGGTATGAGCCTGGAAAGGTCTTCAGGCCAATACAAATAGCTCCTGAAGCTCATGAACACTACTTGGTTGGCAGAAAGTATAGTCAGTCCCTCCCCTCCCCAAAGCAAGAAAACGCAAAAACACCTTTAAAAGCCGCAAGTGCTCGGCCTGAAGCGGCCAGAGCGCACTGTCCGTGAGGCTCTCACTAGGAGGGTCGTAGGGGCAGTGGCTCCAGGCTGAGTGCCTTCATCCGTGTTGCCGTTTCCCAGGCAAGCCAGGCTGTGTCACCTGGCTGTGTGCTCCTTGTGAAGCGGCGAATACCAAATCTGGACTCTGGTTCTCCACCCTGCTCCTGCTCCTGCTCCGTCCCCTTCCGTCCCTGACTGCAGGGCAGGAGTCCGGGGGCTGCAGGGAGGTCTACAGAATCTCAGGAATCTCACCGCAGCAGCCACGAGGCGAGGCAGCCCCATCAGGCTTTTGTAAAGGAGAGAACAGGTGCTTAGAAGAGATAGGAGACATAGATCAAACCTGCTGGCTACATCGAGGTAATAGTATTTTTTTAATTTCCCATTTCTTTTCAAGGTATTTTTCCCCCATAAACCTCAGAAATATGAAATTGAAAACTAAAGGAAGGGGAGACCCAAAGACCCATCTACTACTGAGCTCCCATACATGCCTTCATTATTCTTTTGACAAATGTTGACTCGTTCCCAAATGCCACTGCTCCTCTCCCTACAGCAACACAGCCCCTCGCCTGTTAGCCTCGCCGGGGCGGGGGCTGTGCCTGTGTCTCCTGTGTCACTGAGGGCTGCCGTGGTCACCTCTGGCTTGTATCACCAGGGAGCCTCTCTTATGGAAGGCATCTGACCGAGCTGACTTACAAACCACCCACCGTGACCAAGGCTGTTATGACCCCTGAACATTGGTGGTGTGGCCTGGGATCCCCGAGGCCTCAGTTTTTCCATCTGTAAAACAGGAGTTATAAGCAGGCCTACTATACTACTTATGGTTGTGAGGGCCGAATGAGAAAATCATGTAAAGAGCTTATCGCTGCGTCTAGCCACACATTAAACATAAATTTCCCCTCTCTTTTTAAAAAAATCCTCACTCAAGGACTTTCTTCTTCCCCATTGCTTTTAGAGAGGAAGGGAGAGAGAGAAACATCAAATGGTTGCCTCCCATACATGACTGGACTGGGGATCATATTTACCCTGACCAGGCCTTAAACTCACAACCTAGGTATGTGCCCTGACCAGAAATTGAACCCATAACCTTTCCGTTAGTGGGATGGCACTCCAACCAACTGAGCCATACCAGCCAGGGCAAGCTTTCTTTTTTCATTACAATCACTGTTAAGAGATGTTAGGTCACTCTGTCACTTTCTTTGTTTTTTTTTTTTGTTTTTTGTTTTTTGTTTTTTTTAGAGAGAGAAAGGAAGGGAGAGGAGGGAGGGAGGAACATCGGTTTGTTGTTCCACTTATTTAACATTTATTGGTTGATTCTTGTTATGAGTGGAGATCAAACCCATAACCTTGGTGTGTTGGGACAACACTAACCTACTGAGCTAGCCAGACAGGGCTCACTTTGTCACTTTTGCAGTATTTCATCTCAAATGAAAAAGTAAAGGTACAAGCCCTAATTTGTATGACTTCAAAATCCAGTAAAGAGAGAGGGAGAGAAGGAGAAAGGGGGAGAGGGACAAGGAAGGAGAATGGGGTGGGCAGGAAAGTAGGGAGGGAGGTGGGGGCTCAGAGAGAGGGAACATGAATCTTTTTCTATGCTCAGCACCTATGCAGAAGTTAAAATTTCGGACAGCCTGTTGGGGAGACCCAGTTTTGAATTCCATCTATAATAATTTGCAGCTGGGTAACCTTCGTGAACTTAACCTCTCTGAGCACACTTTTTCTTCTGGGTAATGGGACTGTTAATAATAGTACATACTCCACAGAGTCATTAGGAGGATGAAATCACATAAATGACAGCTTCTTTCCAAAGAGATATTTTTTAAACATTGTAACACGTAAGCTTGAGGAAAATAGAAAATGGCAGCGAATGGACATTTTGGATATGAAATTATCAACAATTTAATCACTTATCTAGCTGATCTCTTCGTAAAGTATATAAAAACGTCTGATCACTATGTTGTATACCTGAAACTAATATAATATTGTCTGTCAATTGTAATTTAAAAATTTAGAGTTCAGTCACTTTTTGAGCCTGGTCTTCATCTAACACACCAGCCAATGCTAAAGATAATTGTGGAAAAGAGAAAGAAGGTCCAATTTCTTTGCTCTGTCCAGGGTTCTGAAGGGGAGGCTCACTAGTACTAATTGAAAAAATGAACAAGGGTTTTTGAGCACATCTTCCTTCCTCCTCTTGCTTCAGCTCTCCCATTCACATGCTAAGCTGTTCTTGAGTCTATTCAGATGGGAACCACATTACGTAACAGTCAATAATCTTTATGGTAACTCTGCAGTGAAAGTGTCATTTGTTGTAATGAACACTGATCGTAAGTTAAGCCCTTAGCTACTGTCTCTGTTATTTTTCATTATACTGTTCCTTGCTCTGTTATATTTCAGGAGTACTGAGGGAATTCAACCAACTATGTTCACCAGTCAGCTCTTCGTTACTCAGATTAGATTCTGCTAAGATGCAATGGAGCAATTTGCAAACACACTGAATCTCAGGAAATGCATCAGACGCCAGTTACACGTTCTCCTCTGCCAATGCCAGCAGGCGCCCTGCCTTCCCCCTGTTTTTTTGTCCTCTTAATTTGCTATTTTTCTCTCTATGTATCTTCCCTTCAATTCACAGTATGGTTCTCCAGGCCCAAATCAGAGAGAGTGTTAACAATGTGTTTCTGGTAATTTGTTTTTTCAGTAATGACTCTGTTCAATTTGACACCCAGAATAAAGTTTCCAAAATCGTCACGTCGTACACAGCTCTCCCTTACAAACGCCCCTCTGCTTACATTATAGCCCTTCCCTCTCCAGCTACTTTGAAGGGCACTAACTCCAAAAGGCACACCAGTGAGGAAAAGCTGGAATTCTTCCATTTAAAAAAAAAACCCAATGTGAAAAATTCATTTTGCACATTATATGTTAAGTCTGAGAGTGAAATTTCCATATGCCTCTGTGTTTCAAGCTCCTGGAATTGCTTGTAAGTAGGCTGTGAGTCCTTGGAGAGACTGTATCACTGCCACACCTCATGTCACCAGCACAAGGGCTTGGAGGCCACATGGGTCGGTGCTAGCCACTAACACTTGCAAGCTTTACCTCTCTTACTGGATCTGAGGCCTTCGCCCACCCCCACCTGACACCGGGCTTTGTTACTTCTCATTAAGGCCATGAGCTCCACTCCTGTCTGCCATGGTGCCAGAGAATAACTTAAAATATTAAGAACAACACCTGCAGGTACCAAAGATCTAGGCTCGCCACCCTGGGTGTCTTTTCAGTGCAGACCTGCCTGCGGATGCTGCCTTTTTGACGGAATGAAGGGGATTCAGCTGGGCCTGCGGCAGTGATGCCACCCACATTCCCTGTTACTGCTCTTTTCTCATGATACACATCAGAGAAAAGCTGAGAAGAAACTTGCACTAAAATGTCTACAGCTCTTTTAAAACATTTAAAAAATTTCCCCAGACATTACACAGTACTTCTGGTGAGTGCAGAAGACTACGGATGGATGTGAGGATCACATGTATGTAAATGTACATGCAACAATCTCACACCAGTTCATATTTCTCAGGAATTTTGTAGTTGTGGGCAGGGTGGGCATAGAATCAAATCCAGAAAAAACAAATTCAGTCTATGGGTAAGGAGGTCATTCTTTTAAATTTGAGATGAGCCGTATGTGCCCTCCCATTATGAACATGGACAAAACTGGTAAAAAACAGTCTTTCTGTACCTAAGGGAAATACACATGCTGAATAGTTATTCAACCAAAATTTCAATTTCTAATTGAGTGTAACACATGAAAACAGTCAACAAACCAAAAGCATTACAAACTTTGAGCAGTGAAAAGACAGATAGCATTTAACAAGAACTACACAAAAAAGAAAGCTCCCTAAAATAGGATGATACATTTACCTCATGTTCAGAAGGAACCACTACAGGACACATCACCACATAGAACCGCAGAGGCAGGAACTGTAAACCTGTCTAAGCCTCATCTCACTCACATATAAAGTGGGCATTCCCCCCACCACCTTGCTCAGTGGTTATGAGGTTAAATGTCAGATACTTAGCAAATCCTGAGCACAAGGTTCGTGACTGTTACTCAAACACCCCACTCAAAGTGCATCTGTCTATTATGAAGCACTACAAAAATTAAAAATGAATGGAAAGACATCAATGGAAGAATGTTTAAATAAAAATATCATGTGTGATAACACCCGTGCAGTTGAAAAAAATGTTCCATGCATCCTGCAGGCAAACTGCTACCTATCTAGCTTACCTAACAGGGCATATGCCGCATGTTCACCTCAGTCTCCTCGATTTGGTTCTGCTTCTGAGTCCTCACTAGTGAAAAAGTAGGTGGTGACATGGCCTACTATCATTATCCCTCTGTGATGGAAAGAAGAATAATGGCTGACACTAAGAGCCTAAGAGCGAACCAAACTTGACTTTTTTAAAAAAACTAAAAAAAATTTTTTAACACTTTTTTGTTATTCTATTACAGTTGTCCCAATTTTTCCCTCTTTGCTCTCCTCCGCCCATCCAACCCCACCCTTTCTTTTGGTAGGTAGATATTACTTAGTCTCATCCAGAGGCATTTGCATTTAAAAACAACAAACCACCACCAAAAACAAGAAAACAAAAGGAGAAATAAGGAGCTTCTGAGACAAGAAAAAGCTACAGAGTTTGTTAACGCCAAACCAGTACTGCAACAACTGTCAAAGGACTTGCTTTAAGAAAAAGAAGAAGAAAAAGAAAGAAAAAAAAATACATAGGAAAACAGTCTAACAATATAATGGTGGTAAATATGTATCTATCAACAATCATCTTAAATGTAAATGGCTTAAATGTTCCAACCAAAAGACACAGGATGGCTGAATGGTAAGAAAACAAGAGCCATATATATGCTGCCTCCAAGAGACCCATCTCAGATCAAAACATACACATAGACTAAAAGTAAAGGGATGGGAAAAGATATTTCATGCAAATGAATATGAAAAAAAGCTGGGGTAGGAGTACTTATATCCAATAAAATAGACTTTAAAACCAAGGCTATAGTAAGAGACAAAGAAGGACACTATGTAATGATAAAGGGAACAATCCAACAAGAGGGTATAACTGTAGTAAACATTTATGCACCTAAATATGTAAAGGAAATCTCGATGGACATAAAAGGAGATGGACGGATATATGGACATAAATGGGGGTTTTAACACCCCATTGACTTCAATGGATAGATCTTCCAGACAGAAAATCAACAAGGAGATAGTGGCCTTAAATGACACACTGGATCAAAAGGATTTAATTGGTATCTTCAGAGTATTTCACCTCAAAGCAGGAAAATATACATACGTCTCAAGTACACATGGAGTATCTTACAGGACAGACCACATGTTAGGACACAAAACATGCCTAAATTTAAGAAGATGGAAATTATATCAAGCATTTTCTCTAACCACAATGCTATTAATCTAGAAATCAATTACAAAAAGAACACTAAAAAAACCACAAAGACATGGAAGCTAAACATGCTATTAAACAATGAATAGGCTGACAATGAAATCAAGGAAGAAATCAAAAGACACCTTGAAACAAATGGAAATGAAGACACAACAATCCAAAATCCGTGGGACACAGGGAAAGCAATCCTAAGAGGGAAATTAATAGCATTACAGGACTATCTTAAAAAACAAGCAAAAGCTCAAATAAATAATCTTACTTAACACTTAAAGGAACTTGAAAAAAGACAACAAATAAAGCCCAAAGTAAGTAGAAGGAAGGAAATAATAAAGATCAGACAAGAAATAAATGAAATACAGTCTGAAAAAATGATACAAAAGATCAATGAATCTATGAGCTGGTTCTTTGAAAATGTAAACAAGATTGGCAAACCTTTAACCATGCTCATCAAGAGAAAAAGAGAGTAAATAACAACTGACACAAATACAAAGGATTGCAAGAAAATATTATGGACAATTATATGTCAACAAACTGAACAACCTGGACAAAATGGATAAATTCCTAGAAACATACAATCTTCCAAAACTAAATCAGGAAGAATCAGAGAAGGTGAATAGACAGACTATACCTAGTGAAATTGAAGCAGTAATCCAAAAACTCCCAACAAACAAAAGCCCTGGACCAGATGGCTACACAGATAAATTTTACCAAACATTCTGAGAAGAACTAACACCTCTACTTCTCAAACTATTTCATAAAACTTGAGAAGAGGGAAGGCTCCCAAATTGATTTTATGAGGCCAGCATTAATCAATTCCAAAACCAGATAAAGACACTACAAAGAAAGAAAATTATAGGCCAATATCCCTGATGAACACAGATCCTAAAATCCTCAAAAAAAAAAAATATTAGCAAACTGAACACAGTAATGCATCAAAAAGATCCTACACATGATCAGGTGGGATTTATTCCAGGAATGCAAGTTTGGTACAACATTTGCAAATCAATAAATGTGATTCACCTCATAAACAAAATGAAGGATAAAAACCATATGATCATATCAATAAATGCAGGAAAGAAAACATTTGATAAAACCCAGGACCCATTTCTGATAGAAACTCTCAGCAAAGTGGGATTAGAGGGAACATACTTAAATGTAATAAGGGCTATTTATGACAAACCCACTGCCAGCATCATACTCAATGGGCAAAAACTACTAGTGTTCCCCTTAAGATCTGGAAAAAGACAGGGATGTCCACTTTCACCTCTCTTATTCAACATAGTACTGAAAGTCCAAGCCACAGTGATCAGACAAGAAGGAATAAAAGGCATCCAAATGGAAAAGGATGAAGTAAAACTGTCGTTATTTGTAGATGATATGATATTACACATAGACAACCCCAA
Source organism: Anoura caudifer (assembly GCA_004027475.1). NCBI lineage: Eukaryota > Metazoa > Chordata > Mammalia > Chiroptera > Phyllostomidae > Anoura > Anoura caudifer. The sequence goes on from PVKU01005796.1 coordinate 13,270, forward strand.
AGATTCCACCAAGAAACTACTAGAACTAATTAATGAATTCAGCAAAGTAACAGGATACAAAATTACTATCCAGAAACCAGTTGCATTTTTACATGTCAATAACAAACTAACAGAAAGGGAAATTAAGAAAACAATCCCATTCACAATTGCTTCAAAAAGAATAAAATACCTAGGAATAAACCTAATCAAAGATGTAAAAGACCTGTGCTTGGAAAATTATAAGACACTGAAGAAAGACACTGAAGAAAAGATACAAATAAATGGAAGCACATACCATGTTCATAGATAGGAAGAATTAACATCATTAACATGTCCATACTACCCAATGCAATCTATAGATTCAACACAATTCCTATCAAGATTCCAATGATGTATTTCACAGAACAAGAACAAATATTTCAAAAATTTATATAGAACCACAAATGGCCCTGCATAACAACAGTGATCCTGAGAAAGAGCAACAAAACTGGAGGAATCACACTACCCAACATCAAACTATACTTTAAGGCCATAGTAATCAAAACAACATGGCACTGGCATAAAAACGGACACAGAGATCAATGGAATAGAATAGAGATCCCAGAAATAAACCCATACTTTTATAGTCAATTAACATTTGACAGAGGAAGCAAGCACAATACAACGGGCTAAAGATAGTTTATTCAATAAATGGTGTTGGGAGAATTGGAGAGATATATGCAGAAATATGAAACTAGACTGCCTTCTTATACCACACACAAGAATAAATTCAAACTGGATCAAAGACTAAAATGTTAGACCTGAAATCATAAAAATCCTAGAAAACATTGGCAGCATAATGTCAGACATTGCTTATAGCAATATTTTACTGCTATGGAATAAATATTTCCCCAGGAAAGGAGAGAAATAAAATAAAGTAAAATAAATGAATGGGACTACATCAAACTAAAAAGTTTTTGCACAGCAAAGGAAATCACCAACAAAATAAAAAGACAGCCCGCAGAATGGGAGGATACATTCAGATACATCTGATAAGGGGTTAATATCCAAAATTTATATAGAACTTACAAAACTTAACACCAAAAAACCAAACAATCTAATTAAAAAATGGGCAAATGACCTGAATAGACACATGTCCAAAGAGGACATACAGAGGGCCAATAGACAAATGAAAGGATGCTCAATGGTACTAATCATCAAAGAAATGCGTATTAAAACCTCAATGAGATATCATCTCACCTCTGACAGAATGGCTATCATCAATAAATCAATGAACAACAAGTGCTGGCAAGGATGTGGAGAAAGGGGGACCCTTGTGCACTGTTGGTGGGAGTGCAGACTCTTGCAGCCACTGTGGAAAGCAGTATGGATACCTCAAAAAATTAATAATGAACTTGCCTTTTGACACAGTGATTCTACTTCTGGGAATATATCTGAAGGAACCCAAAACCCTAATTCAAAAGAACATAAGCACCCCTATGTTCACTGCAGGTGTTATATACAGTAGCCAAGATATGGAAGCAGCCCAAGTGTCTGTCAGTAGATGAGTGGATAAAACAATTATGAGACATTTACACAATCGAATACTACTCAGCTGTAAAAGAGAAAATTTTACTCTCTGCGACAATATGGATGGGCCTGGAGAACATTATGCTAAGTAAAATAAGCCAGTCAGAGAAAGACAAATACCCTATGATTTCACTCATATGTGGAATCTAACGAACAAACTAACTAGGAACTAACAAGGAAAATGGGGACAGACTCATAGATGGAGAGCAGGGTAACAGCTGGGGGTGGGGCCAAGGTTAGAGGGTGGAGGGATTGAGCGAAAAGGAGAAAGGACTCATGGACATGGACAACAGTGTGGTGATTGCTGGGGAGAGGGTGATAAGGGGACAATGGTAATGGAGAAAAATACAATAAAGATTAAATAAAAAGAAAGGCTGTTCATAAACCAATGCTACAGAGGGTTTAAACAGTTACACACAAGTGTGATGTGACGAAAATTAGCACTCGTAAAACCGATGTGAGAAGAAAGAGGTCAGCGGCAGAGTTTGAACAGCGAAGCACATACTGAACAGCTCCCTAAAGTGAGTGTAAATCTATAGAGAATAAGCCCTTGTGAATAACCACAGATCAGGCTCACAGCTAAGGAGCCTGACCTAGAGCTCTCCTTGGATCATTTGAGAGAAACGCGACCCCAGATAGTCTGTGAGTGAGCGCAGAGAGTTGCAGATTTCTGGGCTCGGGCCCCTTGCAGCAGAATACCCACAGCCCTCTCTCAGGTGTTTTGATAAACCATCAATCCACAGATACAACTCAGCGATCTGAGTTTCTAAGAAAGAAATGAAGAGAGAATTGGAAACTAACCTGCAATTTGAGCTTGAAAAACAAAAGAAAAGAACATTAACATTCCTCAGGCAAAGTTGAAAGAAGGTACATTACTACTCAATCTTCAAATAACCTGTCTTCGATGGCTAGAGATTCAAGGAACTAGAATTCAATGGATAGAAACACATCAGTGCCCAGAGACTCAGAACACACAAACATGGACAGAGATACTTTGGTGCTTCATATAAAGCCCCTCATTCTAGGAGCACTTTGATTAAAAACCTGAGAGCATTGAGTCGCTGCTTCAGCCTGTCCCCCACCCTCTAGTTCAGAGGACTAAGTTCCTGCAGGAGGCTACATTTGAGGTTTGTTTTTTAAAAAAAGTACATTAAATATGTGCAGTTAACTTTGAATTAATTATGCATCCATTAATCTGTCTAAAAAAGAAACAGAAAAACTCACTTTCTTGTCCTTACACATTTCATCATTTTCTATGCTTTTGAGGTTATGTGCAGCTGTTGGATCAGTGTACCGGAAACGGAACACACTGATATATGTGCCACTGCAACTGTCCCCAACTCCACGCTCAGTGCCACCGTGTTGGCAGTTGGAAATTGGCCTTGGTCGGAAACTGGTTCATGGGTTTACATATGGTATTGCAGAATATCCAGACTTAACAAAGTGATGAAAAATGTGTCAGTAATGCAGATGAAATTTAACAGCATAATAGTACACGGCCACTGCACTGTGTCCAGCACAAGAACACTTAGGAAATACTGCCGCATCCAAAAACACGTGTGTGGAAGCATGAGCGGCACCAACAGAACCGCTCATGCAACAGCTGGGGTGAGCGCCCCAGTGGGCTGCCCGTCACCGCCTTTCCGGTCCCACTGGCCGCTCCCTCACCTGCCGCCTCTGAGGCTGCCCACCACACCTTATCCATTGGAAAGCCTGTCCCTGCTCTTCAGAGCCCACTCTAGTCACCCCCACTGTTTCTGCCCATGATCACTGACTGGCCCTTCCCTGGAACTCCAACTTTCCAGTCTCCTGGGTGGTCCTCAGCCTTTGTCCACTGCACCACACGTGGGGTACGATACCCTCCCGTTGCTCACAGTGGCTGGCTCCTGAGACCCCGTGGGCGTCAGAGAGAGGGCCCCCATGTAGTTTGAAAAAGCTCCCTCCCACTGCACTGCCGCACTCCTCCTACTCAGCTGACAAGATACAGAGCCTGCCTTCACTTCGCTGTCCTGAATAGTGGCTCTGCTGGTGTGCACTCCTCAGGTGGAGGTCCTGAAGGCAGAGGCTGTATCTTGCAAATCTCTGTCCACATAGCCTGGTCCCACAGACACAAAGTATACTTAAGAGATAATTGCTCAGGGGCTGATTGATTAAGAGAGGCTCAGACTTACTCCCTTCATAGGCTCCTAAGAAGAAATATACCACAGAAATGAAGGATACAGCTGGCTTCCTAATTAATATTTGTCACTTGGCAATTCTTAATTAAGAACTCTAAAATAAAGACCCACCTTTCTACCATGCTAACTAGGTATCACCTTCATTAGTATTTAAGAGCTATAACCTCTACTTAATTTTGATGCCCCTTTCTGTGTCCTGCCAGATGGGAACATTAGTTGCCCAGTATTTATTAACAAACAAAGGCAAGTGCAGGAGCTTGGGGAAATTCAGGCACAATCAGTCACTTGCACACCTTTACTAGAAACTTTACATACACGCTGAAGAAATCCTTCTCTTGCCCTGCCTCTCAGAAGACATGGACGAAATTCGATGCAGGAAGCAGCTCTCCTTCCCAGTGTCCACCTACGGAGAGCTTCTGTCCCCTGGGGGTCTACTGTGTCCCTACCAGGCCTGCCACCACCTACAGTCATGATGCCCTGAGATGCAATACCCAAGGTCTGCCTGTCCAAGCCTCATGTGCTCTTGGGATGGGTAGGGTGTGGAAGTTTTAAACTGGAAAAGATCTCAAAAGAGAAAAGCTATTGTCCCTTTCAAGGTGGTCATAGTCCCTGGGGGCAGCGGCATGCCTGTGATAGCAGAGTGACCAATGTGCTCTGACTTGGACTCAGTGGCTCCTTTCTAGCTCTGCCTGTGAGCATCACTGATGAATTGGTGTTTCCTTCTTCAAGGCCCTGCAAAGGGCGATTGCAATGACTGTGAAAAATACACGCATGGAACAGGTCCTCTGTTTCAGGGTTGCGGTGGCATGGCAAAGCACTGGTCCCATACAGGACCTGAGAGGTCTGAGAACAGCGCCCTTCCTCACAGGGGTGCCGAGGATGAATGAGGTAACTGATTAGAATGCGGAGTGCTGAGCCTCACATGCCGCACCCATTCAGGAAACATTAGTTACTATTAGTATCATTCATGCCACCAGTAACCATCTTTCCCACCTGACGCTGCTTCACTAACCACTGGTGTAAAATGAAGTTCACTTTCTGGTTCTCCAGATACTCCATTCAGAGGTCAGATGGCGATGCTGAAGGACATTCTCCTCTGCATCAGAGGGAGACTAATGACGTATGGCAGGACGCCCAGACAAAGAGAGATTTTTCCCAATAGCTCTGACAACACGCAGAGAGCACTTCATTAGCCTGTCTATTACAAACCACTTAAGAGACATATTTATTGACAGCAATCTGCCAATTGATTAAACATCTCAATATATGAAGCTGACTTTACATTAATTAGCAGCTTGGAGAACATGACCCCAGAAGTTAGAATGGAGACCTTTAGAAATCCTTGTAACACTGCCATTTGCTTTAACCTTTTATAAAACATTAACACATTACAAAAGCAAAGAGTTAGTAATAATCTTCCTTCATATCAGAACAATTATGTACACACATATATTAACATGCATTCCCACATCTCACAACAGATTTGATTTACATTATAATCTTTTTAGTTTTGTATACAATTCTCAGTTTTTTCAATGTAAACCTCAAAAACTTCACTGAACACATAATTTACATCCTTCTAAATAAGCTAAGCTTTGATTTTCACTTATTGGTTACAATAAACTGATTGCAAGAAATTGTACATTTTTTTACTCTATGTTATAATATAAAATTTTGTGCATTTAAGAAACAGCCACATAAAATAGGTAGGAAAGACATTTGTGGCTGCATGCTGGGTATTTCTTCTTAAAAACAAATAAGAGTAATTATTTCATATGACATGCATGATTTTTCACTTTGGAGTTGTTTTATAAGAAATGTAAATTTTTAGGGGTGTGGGGGAAGGAACTAGGAGTCCTACAGCTAGCTTAAAATGAGAGACTTGAGAAGTCTGCTTTATAACCAAGTGTTCATCTTCTCTCTTTTTATTAATTCTTACTTTTTACTAATTGAACTTTATTGTTTGAACTTCCAAACAATACAGAATGAGTCTTTCCAAAAGAATAAAGACCATTTCTTCCTCAACCATGGGAAAAGTCTTATTTCCCAGCTTCTCTGTGCCCAGGTCATCCTCACTCCTCCCAAGTGTCCCATTCTTCACACTGCCACTCCAGGCCATAGTGTCACTCCCACCTCGCTGCTTGAAGTGATCGCCGTGTGTTCCTCTGCCCAGCAGCACAGGGTTCTTGGGGACGTGCTGCCCGTGAAGAGCTCCCCAAACCTCCATGCGCACAGGAATTGCCGGGACACCCATGCGAATTCTGGTTCAGTGGTTCTGAGGTGTGACCAGGCGATGCCCATGCTGCTGGTTCAGGAGTATCGTAACCAGAGGGTCACATCATTATTTTAACTAATGAAGGTTTGTCACTAGAGCCACTGGCAAGAAAATGATCTGGAAACACTGATTCCTCTGTGCCTTTTAACACAAAATATTCAGTAATGGAAAATACACAGGAGGGCTACAGGAGAATATGTTGCAGTGGGCACATTAAATTACTTCAGTTTTATTCCACCCACCGCCACGCGTGCGTGCACCAGACCCCTCCCTCGTGATGGCTGCTATGGCTACAAAGCTGATTAGAATGCTCGTCTTCTGGTTCTCTGAGTCACACAGAAGATCTGGATTCAAATCCCACCTTAACATTCACTGATGTGTGAACCTGGAGAAGTTACTTACCTGAGTCTTAATTTCCTCATCAGTACAACAGGGACAGTGTAAACATTTTAATGGTACAAGGGTAATAGCAGAACCCCCTCCTAAGGTTGTCGTATTAAATGAGATCATGTCTGTTAGGTTAATACACTGGAATTACTTAAGAGGTGGCAGCTGTTATTACTGAAATACCACCTCTGACCTCAGGTAGCTCAGATGGTATTTTTGAAATTCATCTGGTCTTAAATGGGAAAAAAAAAGTTTGGTGAGGTTTTCTTCCCCATTATGGCACCAAAGTTGTTGGGTTAAACCTTAAAACCACTGGAGGTGATTTCACCCATTAAAGTAAAAAGCATAGATTTAAAAAATTAGGACCTAACCTCACTTTGTTTAAACATCTTATTCTACAAATAAGAAACTGAGGCTTGGCTGGGACACATGAGTTGCCCAGGCGACGGAGGCAGTCGGCATCAGAACTACATTAAAAAAATACCAGAAGCCCTGGTCCAGGCTCTTTTCAAACTGACAGCATCACACTGCCCAAAGTCACCCAGAAGGTGGCAAACAAAGGTGATTAAACCACTGATGCTAGTGTGTTGTCTTCTAATATTCGAAAACTATGGAGTGCAGTCTTAATTCTCATGTCCATTCATAAAAGGATGTGTCCTCAGGTCATACAGCCCTTGGGCTGTATAACTTGGTTCCTCTGTGCTTTACCTCTGCGGGAGTTCTGGTGCGAGGTGTCATAAGGCCACACAGTTGCTGCAATGCTCAGCTGAGAACGGCGCCTGAGGGTGGGGCCCTGTCTTCCTCACAATGACGGATGTTTAGTTAGGGGCACTCCATTTAAACACTCAGCAAGTGACTGCGAATCAGTTAGTGAGGGAACAAGTATGTGACTGAATGAATGAGGGAACTCAGGAACAAATCCAGGAGGTGTTCATGCTGGTGGCCTGGCACCCGCTCTCCTCACCCCTCCCAACAGAGCCAAACTCTCAACCTCTACCTGCGCCAGGTGGAGCCCTGCCACAGAACAGCACCCTTGAACAGAACTAGGGCAAACAGGAGGCGCCGAGTCTGTTTAAACAGAGAGGGCTTTCCCTCCAGCTCCTGGGAGGGAAAACTCAGGTCACTGAACTGCTACATGGTAAGAATTAAAATTGTCAAGAAGAAGATGGAAAAGACAAATGGAAATAAGATCCAATACGCACAATGCGCTAAACTTGCCATTTGGCTCATCTTTCACTTATACCTTGGAAGCCAGAAAAAGTATCAGGAAATTCAAACAAAGTGTAATTGGAGAAAAATTTCAGGGACCTCAAAATAACCTCTTATAATAGGAATGTGTCAACTACAGCCTGTTCTGCAAGGAACGGTGCAGTTTATTTCTATGCACCTGTCTTTGCTTCCGTGAATTTCCCTGAGACATAACTCCACACCAGACGTGGTCCTGGGTGGGGACTCGCCGAACTGCTGTGTCCCTGTCAGACCTGAGGGAAGTTCATGTTTCTGCCAGGCAGTCTGATCTGATAAGTAATGTTACTATTCATGTTTTTATTTTATAACAATTACCTAATTTAACAAGAAACAATACTTAATGTTCCTTGAGAAAAGACAAAACCTATTTTAAAAAAACCTGGAATCCCCCAAAGTATTTACTTTGTACTAAGTAAAGTATTATTGGGTGCCTTTTGTTTACCAATTCATTCAACATTTTTCCAGATTTATGCTTGAAATACTGCCTGTATCACATCACAAGCCTTACAAAAGAAAACCAGCCCATTCACAAACCTATGTGAATTGACTAGGAACTATCCTATTCTTATTTTCTCTACTTTTCTGCTTTCCCATTAATACTTGGTCCTCTCCCTCCTTTTGGGGCACTATCCCAATAGATACCATCACTTCCAATGATCAAGGGTCTGTCAGCCTTCCTGTTTGCCCCAGTAAACCAGTGAAGCATCCACCTTCTTGTCACAGAGCTCCCGGCAGGACCCACCTACCTTCATGTCTCTATCTCATTAACTAACTACTGACGGGAAGAATGAAAAGGTACCCAGTGCAGCGTTAGCACCGCTGACTCCCAAACTGTCCCATCGTGAGCTGGGCAGGTCTGTTCGCACCACAGCCCCACACCACAGGTGCGCTTCATGGTTCTTTCTCCAGTGGTCATGATCCATTTAATTAAAAATAATTCTTCTCAGGTAGAACTGGCTAGAAAGAGTTCACAAACCTGGGACACAGCATGCAGTCAAACTGAATAATCAAACTTAGAAATTCTGAAGATACCTCCCCAAATGTCACCTCCAATTTAATGCCACTGTTTTTTCGTTTGTTTGTTTGTTTTTTGCTGTGCATTGAAATATCCAAACTCAGCCCCTTCTTTACCAAGAAGGAACAATCAATTAACCACTGCTTCCGTCCCTTTCACCACAAACGAGTACGAAGTAGCGTTAGCCTGGATCACCGTCCAGCCACAGTGTTCTGGCCTAGTCTGCAGTGCTTTCAGCTGTTGAAAACAATTCCTTTCATGGGTTGTGATTTTTTATTTTTAATAACCACAACAAACAACAGATTTGGGTGCAAGGGCCCCAAAGGTTCCAATCATGATTAGCATCCGACTGTTTGCCAGCAAACCATTTCTGATCATTAATTCGACCATCACAGAGGAAACTGTCATGTTCCACGGGAGAGGATCAGAAGACGAGCTTCTGCCGGGGAGCTGCCATGTCGTCAAGGGCGGGGACGGCTCAGAGCACATCTCCAGAAGGAAGAATTCAGAGCACTGAGATGGTGGAAGCCAGCACCCAGCCCAGGGCGCATGGGGTGGGTGCTGCCAGCACAGCAGGGAGCAGCCCCTCTTCACAGAGGACCCTTGCCCAGTGGCATCACCGCCAGGACTTTGGCTTGCTGGGCATATTTCTGCTAGCCACATAGTAAAAGAAAATGGGGAAAGGGATGCATATTCAATATCTATATTTTTACTCTGAATAAAGAGCACTACCAAAGGAGGATTTCTAGAATACCTTCAAAGTCCAGTGGGTCTACCACTACTTAACAATACTTCACTAACTTTAGTTTTACCATTTTTATTTACAAGTATAAATAGTGATTCAATAATTTGGCTTAAGAGTTGAGGGGGAAGGAACTTTCCTGGTGCAGCAATTCAGTCCTTTGTTTATACTGTGGGTTCATTATCATTGCATTATTTCATGGAGTTGCCATCTTTGTGGGCGAGGGGCACCCTCCTGGGCCCTACTTTTAGGGGTAAAGAACATGTTTCTTGTTTTCACTCTAATACCCAGACCGAGCATGCAGAGTCCAGCATGGAGTGGGCACCCCGCACATGTTTACCCCATTCATTTTCCAGTTAGGATTGGGCTGAATCAAAGGAAAGGGGGCGAAGGGACCTGGGCTGACACTCACAGCAGGGTGACAGGGTGTGTGTCAGAAAGCTGTCCAGGGAAGCACTGGAGCTAATCTAATTAGCCACTGCTGTGGCTGACAGGCTGCTCGGCATGGGTTCTACCCCAAAAAGGGTCGTGGGGAGGGGGGTGGCAATTATGCAATGCTCCTATCTGTGATGCTATTACATATCAAAACTGGCATCGATAATACTTTTGCCTTCTTCAGACAATGTGAAAAAAAACCTCACAAGATTTCTTCAGAATTTTTCCTTTGTCTCCCCTCCAACACAAATAAAACCAATGAAACAAAACCCCTACCAACAACTAACAGTATATCAGATTTAAAATTCTATGTAAACTATGGAAAACAAATGTTTTCTGGAAACTTATAAACTATTGAAAAAACAAAGCGTTTTACAACTCTGATCCTGACTGCCCCCTCTTCTTTTAATTGGATCCATCCTATGTGAGATGAATGGACTCCATAAAGGATGCCCCAGGTCTGGGCCTACAGAGGCTGAGCAGGGAGGCGGAGTTCAGGACACAGCGGACAATCACACGTGCGCAAGGTCACTAGGAGTCACAGCTGACTCGTCACAGGCAGCAACAAACAACCTATACCTCCTTGGTTTATTAGCAGTGAATTGGACGTGTCTTTAAAAACCCAGAAGGCCTTTAAAAAATAAGTCCCTATTTAGGATTCCAAGGTGCCCGCCACTCCATGAGGGCAGATGTGGGTGAAAGCAAGCAAACGGCAATGCCACCAGCAGCATATTACAGCCACGCTCCCAACAACTGCTTCTCAACGAATCCTTTCTGTAGCAAACGGCTTGGGTCTACTCTGACTCTTCTATGAGAACTCTTCTATGAAAACAAATACACATGCAGAAGCTCTTCTGCTTATGAAATTATTAAGCTCTTGAATCTTCCTAGATCCAAACACAGCTTTGTGCCGGGGGCAGGGGGGGAGTTCCAGCCAATTACACTGGCCACCACTGGACGGTACTCCTGTTTGGCTGGAACTACTGGTTCTTTAGACCAGAGTTTCTAAATCCCAGTGCAAAGACATTGTGGACCAGATGATTCTTTTTTTTTTTTTTCTTGCGGGTCGGGGTGGGGGATACCCTGTGCACTATAGGATGTTTAGCAGCATCCCTAGCCTCATCCCATTAGATACCAGTAGCACCCCCTACACCAGAGGGGGCAGTCGAAATGTCTCCATTCTGCCAAATGTTCCCTGGTAAACAAAACTTCTCTGGTTGAGAATCATTGCTTTAAATTACAAATAAATGAGCTTTTGAACTGATATTAAAAATACGAACCCAATGTGAGAAAGGAGTCATCTTTCTATAGCACTGTAAGGATATATCAGGGCCACTGAGGCTACATACAATGGCCCCTGACTGGAAGGGGAAAAAAGTACTTATTTGTGCTTCTTTGGACCACCAAGAAAGACCAGAAATAAAATGTTTATGGTGCCCATGATCTATCCCACCTGAGGAGAGAAACAAAATCCACCAGAGCTGCCACCCTAGGCAGCTGTGGGGATGCCTTTGTGTTCTTAGAATCTTTCCTCACACCATGGAAAAAGGTTATAGGGCACTGGGTTGGTGAGGATGTGACCTGAGAGACTATTCTGAAAAGCACAGGTATGTGTCCTACAGGGAATTTCGCTGAGGTTGTGAGTTCCAGGTCATTGTAGGTATTCAAGTGGCGGCCAGATGACAATCAGGCCAGAGATGCTGTGGATGGGACTCCACAGGTGACAAGAGCTGATTATATTCAAATGAAACATTCCAGAGGCCACTTTTACCGCCCAAACTCTTCAGGAATCCTTCCGAGAAACCTGTGACCAGCAGAGGGCATCTGTCCTGCCCCAGATGGCTGGATTTCACAACCCCGGGCACCAACTGGACGTTTATCTTCCCCACCAATCACAGCTTAGGCAAGGCTCCCCGCCTGGCTCGGGTTATCTCCAACTGGTTTCCCCTCCCCACTCCTAATTCTCATTAACCCGTAAGACAAATTACAGGAGTACGTGATCTCACACTGATGTTCAATCTGTCTTTCCTAGCAGCCTCTATTTATCAGACGCTTCACCCCAGTGACCCGTGACTCCTCAGTCTTTACCCGGCAGCCAGCAAGTGGCACAGATCTGCAGCAGCATTCACTACACCTGTTTGTAGGGAAGGGGAGACAGGGTGGCAACGGGGCCGTCACTCTGGGGCGGGAGGATGCAGATGGTCTCTCTGCACCTGGCTGAGGGAGAACGCATGACCAGAACACTGACCCAGTGGCTCTGCAGAAGTGAGAGAAGCCAATGTTTTGTTCCTCTAGTTTCAAAGCCACAGGAGCCCAAACAGCGGATGTGCGAGCAGTCTGTTCTCAAACCATCTAATTGCATCTCCTAGTGTATGTTCTAATGAAAACAGAATGGGAGCTATTCATAGGTACAACAACTCTTTATATTAAATTTTGAGTGGAATCCTCTATCACCTGACAGTGTTTTCTTTTAAAGAATATGTGATTTCCACAGGCAACTGTGTGCTTTGTATAAGCCTAATCATTTTGCTTCTGCACCTTATGTTCTAAGATTTTCTTCCTGTGTCCAGTACATTAAATGTAGCTCAACTCCCACAGAATAAAAATGTGCAGAGATGTGGCTTTCTGTTTATTTATTACCATGTAGTTGAATTTCACCCAAATTCTCAGAGTTTGGGATCTGAAAGGGACCTAGTAGATTACCTGGTTTATTTCCTCCATGTAGCTTTTTGGGGAAATTGAGCCCACAGAAGTTCAGTGACTTTCCTAAGATTAACTATTGACTAAGCTGAGACTGAATTTCTACTACCTTGCATTTTCCATTTACTATAACTTAATTTCCACTGAAGAGGATGAAGCATTTGGCTGGTTACTTTTGCGGAACCACTTGAGAAAACTGGCAGTTTCTTCCAAAGTTAAATATATATTTATTCCATGACCCAGTGGTTCTGCTTCTAGGCCATTACCCAGGGGAAATAAAAACATATGTCCATACAAATACTTGAACAAGGATGTGCACAGCAGCTGTATTCTTAGTAGCCCCAAACTGGAAACAACATTAATGCCCAACAAGAGGCAATTATATAAACAAATTGTGGTATATTTCTACAATGGAACAGTGGTTCCTTCTATAGGTATCCTGGGCAAGTTCCCCTAATACAGTGGAAAGAGAGTAAATATTTCAATTCTGTTGAATTTTGCCAGAAGCCCTCTGCACCCCTGGCCCTCCTACCTTATTTCCTCCGGCTATTCTTTCTCTTTTGCTAGTCATCTGTCTACTTTATACTCTTGTCCCTCTCAAATCTGTGATACTATAATCCTTCCTCCTCCTTCCTCCCTCTCAACTGATAACCTTGCTGCCTTTTTCACTGCAAAAAACAGAGACCCTGCAAAGAGAAGTTCCTTCCGTACAGTCTCAGCACCAGATTCCCAGATTCCTACCTGTGCCCTACCATACCCTCTGCCTTCTCTCCTATCCCTCTGCATGAGCTGCCTGGGTGCCTAAACGAGACCCCTCCACCTCTATTCCAGATACTAACCCGTTTTACCTACACAATGACATCCTGCCAGCAACTGCCCCCTTTATCCTGCATCACCTACTTTAACTCTGCTAGCTATTCACATTAACATAAAGCACACTGTATCGCTGCCCATCTTAAAAACACCATCCCTGAACCCAATACCCTCCTCCAGCTACGGCCCATCTCCCTGCCTTTACCTGGAACAAATTCTCTAAAGATTTATCTGTGTTGAACCCATTTCAAGCTAATTAAACTTCCTATTCCAACTCCATTTTGTCACAAAAACAAGTTCTTGGCCTTGATAAGACTTCCACAATGTTAGTTCAAAAGGTCAGTTGCAGTCTTATCTTACTCCATTTACCAATGACAATTGGCAACACTGATATTTCCACCTTCTTGACACCCTTTAGTTCACATGTTCCTCAAACACTGAACTCTCTTAGTTCACTTCCTGACTCAGTTTCCTGTGTTGGCTTCCCCACCCCACCCCCAACCCTTGCTCTCAATATCTTTTTCCTTTTTAAATATTCCAGGATATGTTCATTGGTTTGAGAGAGAGAAAAAAATATCAACATGAGAGAGAAACATCAATTAATTGCCTCCCATATGTGCCCTGACCAGGCATCAAACCTGCAGCCTTTCAGTTTATGAGACGATGCTCCAACCAATGGAACCACCCAGCCAGGGCACCTCTTGCTGACTCTTCAACACTGGGGGCCGTGGGCTCAGCCTCTGGGCTTCTCTTCTCCTTCCATGCCCTCCTCAGATGACCTCCTCCAGACGTGTGACAACCAGTCACTCCATACACCATTGACACTCACGTCTACATCTCTAGCCAAGGTCCCAATCTTCCCTCCAGACTCAGAGGGCCCCCAGCCAAGTCAGCATCTCCCCTTGGATGTCTGAGGGCACCTCGCCCTGGCCATTCCCAAACTGACCTCTCTCTCAAACCCATCCCATTCTTAGGCTCCCTTGTTTGAGTAATGCCAACTTCATTCTCCTGGTTGCTCAGCTATAAGGTGAAGTCGTATCTGACTCCTTTCTTTCCTTGCCATCCCACATCCAATCCATCAGTCAATGCGGTCAGCCTCTGTCCCAGAAGAAGTAACTAGTGCTGTACCACTTATCATTTTCACCATTGCCATCTGGGCCCAGCCACCATCATCTCCTGTCTAGGTCACTTGCTGCAGTTGCCTCCAAATTGTTTTCTCTGGTTCCCCTTTTAACCTTCAGGTAACAGTGGTCCTTCTAAACGAATAACCATATCTTGTCTCTCTTCTGCTTAAAACACACCAATAGCTTCCTATCTCAGTGAGAACAAAACCAAACTCTGATCCCTGTGACCTCCTTGACCTTACAATGGCCTCACCCCTGTGTCACCAGCCTTCTTCTCCCTGGGCGGGTACACCTGCCAACCCTGCTTCTGGGGCCTATTCCTCCAAATTTCTGCACATCCTTCAGGTTTGAGACCTCCCTGACACTTCCCTCCCCCACCCTCTTACCACCATCTACCATCGTAGCCTTGCGTTTGTTCACTGAGTGTCTCTCCCCACTCGAATGCAAGCTTCAAGAGGGAAGGGTTGATTTTATTCCCTGTTGTATCCAGGACCAGTAACAGGCACTATAAACACTGGTTAAGTGAATAAATAGCAAAAGAATACTATGCTTTGAGTTGGGTGGATCCTGTCCCTTCTACTTTCTGGAACCAAAGCATTACAAATAAACTACGTTGTCAATAAATCAGCTTGCTAAGACCACTGTTGAAAAGCTGTACATTCTCCAAATCACGTAAGAGAATCAACAGCAATGAAGAAACCATGAAGAAGTTCAATCCTGCTTCCACATGAAATCAAAATAGCATTTATGACATGCTAATTTACTTATTAATTCAATAAACATTTATGAATATGCTACAGTGAGCATAACATAAAGAGGAAAAATGAGGCAGTGGGAGCCAGAAGGAGGTATCTTGTAGGGCACACTGTGTACGTATCTGTGTAGCAGAATTCATCGTAAACCTCCTACCCCTTGCCCCTCTTTTTAAAGTTTAGACCAATCTGGAAAAGCTGACAGCAGAAACTGAGGCAACATGCAGATAATTACTGGGCTGCATTAATATAAAGAAAAGCCACTCTAAGCATTTGGAACTGACAGTGAATGTGTCAAAGGCAGAAACACAAGTAAAAAATTCACTTAAAATGAACACTCAGATCAACCACAGGCTAATAATGATCATTTTCTGTAATTAGTAATACAAACCCACAGACAAGGAAGTGATGTGCTCAGCATGGAGGACAGAGGGACAGGAAGAGGGGACACAGAAAGCAGCCTCCAGATCACTGGAGTCTGAACAATTAAACAATGTGACACACAGGTTTTTGTTTTTTTTTTAACACTATTTCCAACAAGATCAAGGGAGAAAACCAACCTTAATTATTATATTCTTATGGCACTTTACAGCTTGAAAATCATATGAACATACACTATTTCATCTACCCCGACAAAATATGTGTTGAAGACAAAACAGTGTGACTGTGTACTTTTTTGCATTTTATACATTTACATACTTACATATTTTATAAAGGGAAAAAAAACAGGGTAAGACACTCTTCCAAAAAGGGTTCTATGTCAATAAAATTTAGAATACATTGCCCCCTGTATGCACTGGCTAGATACCAAAGACGAACACTTACATATCAGAAAACAGTTTCCCCAAGGTTCTTCAAGCTTATCGACGAACATAGCACCCCTTTTTGGCTCAGAACCTATTAATATCCTTCAGTCTTATACAGATTGCCCTAGCCTGAAGGTTCTCCAGTATCACTTTGTGGGCTTACAATTTTAAATAAAATCTTTAGGAAATGACAAGTGTAAATGAGCCCCGTGCCTGCTGTAAAGCTGCCAATCACCGAGTGTGCGTTTCCTCGCTTCCTTGCAAGGACAGGGGCCTGAGGTGTTCTCACAGGGGCCCCTTAAAGAGGTTCGTGTGGATAAGATGAAGCATAGCAACGACGCCCGGAGGTGAGGATACACAAAGGCTTCACAAAACCAAAGCGAAAGTGTGACACACGTGCCATTCAAACACAGACAGCTCAGTCTTGTCCGCAGAACAGCTTCTGACACGCACTGACGCCTGGCAGGAGTGGGGGCGGGGGCAAGTGCAGGGCAAGAAAATTCCACAGTAGAGCAGGGATTCAAACCCCTCACAGTTTTCACAACCGGGAGAATGGATGTTTACCTCCCTGGATAATTTGTGCTTGTTAGATATGTGTGAAATACTCGTGATTCGTCTTCCTCCCGCTCCTTAAATGACTGGGAAACCAGACTTGGCACCCAAAGAAATAAGGGAATGCTGTGTAGAATCACCTCATTATCGAAAGTGCTGTGATCCTGCTGGACTCTGCTCCTGTTGATGGGCGGTAATGTATGGGGTAAATTATTTCCTTGATATCATGCAAATGCAACTTCTGAACTCATTATGCATAAATTATTAAGTTATAAAACACCACTGCTAATGAAACTGGCTACAATAAGAAGTGTGATTAAAGTCACACATGACTGTGACCTATTAAACAATAATGTACTAATTCATAAAGCTGTATAGAACTTATCCAGTTACTATAATTAAAATATGCTTCATCCATAATTGCCCTACCAACCCTTCAATCTCCCTGAAACTATTTGCAAATGAGGGCAAAACCACAGCTCTTGCTATTATTGTAAGTCTTCTAGGATGGGTAACTAAGAAAATCTTTCCCAAAAAAACCTCCCCAACTCTGTTCCAATGCAATCCTATTGATCAGTCGTAGACTTATAGCTGGCAAATGTTTTGGTAAATTAATGTATGTTTAAAGGTAGGAAAAAAATCCATGCACAGAAATCGAGGGGAATAACAATGTTTCACATATTTCTGCCAACGTATTAACTAATACCTCAGAAAAAATCCTTGATATGTCATTTGCTGACTGATGAGTGCACAGAGTAGAGACTCGAGCACAGAATTTTATTGCTGAAGACATTTTCATCTGCAGCCAAATCACCAGGGAAACACTTTGTCAAACAACTTCATCCTGCATGGAGACTCTGCGACAATATTGGCATTTTAAGAATTTGTTCGGGTTTTTCCTATTGCATCTCCCTGTCTGTGCTTGGAAATATTTACAGCAACGTTGCAATTCATGCAGACACTCAGTTTACCACCTAGAAACCTCCTAGGCAGCGCATGCTTTACCTCACCAGTGATTTTAAAGTAAGAGCTCAGAAGTTGTATGCTTTTAATATGAACGAGACAGTGTATTTTGGAATGGTTTCAGATCAACCCCCCATTTCATGTTAATAGAAACTGATCATGCTTGGGGCATCTCTGAAGTTCCTGACTGAGGTTCCTTTACAAACACCCCATCTTTCTTTTTTCTTCCTGAGTTGAACCAGAAAGTTAAGAAAATTATGAGGGAGGGAAAGAGGGAGAGAGAATGAAGGAGAGGGAGAGGAAGGGGGTGTGGGAAGGGAGGGGAGGAGAAGGAAGAAAAGGAAGACAGGGAAGGAAGGGAGAGAAAAAAAAGAAAGGCAGGGGGAGTGAGGGACTGAGGAAGCAAGAAGAGGGTCGGGGGAACAAAACACATGGCTTGTCGGATTCTGGTTAATTTGTGTTTTAGACCCTGTATTTATTTTGCCTGCAGTGGGAACACAACCCCTCGAAACAATCTTTGACACTTCACCCTTCCTCCTATCCTGTCCTCCCATAAATGCTACCAGATTCTCGACCCTCAATAACGTTCTCCACCTCTTCATCAGCCCCCTGGTCCGAGCTACCATGGCCCTCATCTAGGCCCCCGGGATGGCCCAGCAATCGGTATCAAAAACTACTGGCTCCTGCACTCCATTCTATCTGCATGGTTTGAAGTGATCTTTTCAAACAGCGAATCTTCCTGCACTTTCACACTTGCCATTCCCCTTTGTTCTGGGATACATACCCTTAACATGGGCAACCGGCAGGCAGGAGGGGTTCCTGCCCAGAATTCAGACATCGCCTGGGACGTCAGCACTGTCGAGCCCTCAGATGAGCCTGCCCTGTTGCCACAGGAACTTTGCATGTGCAGCGTTCTCCACCAGGAACACCCTTCCACACTTGATGCTGGTACCCACGCACCCTTCTCCTTCATCTGGTTAGCTCCTGCCCCTCTTCAGAGCTTTGTTCCATAGTCAAGTCCCCCAGTGCAAGCCCTCACAGCACAGTGTACCTTTCCATCTCTATACTTACTACCATTTAGAACACACATCCATTTATGAGATATATTTGATTAGTATGTGTTGGTCCTACTGCGCTATATGGCTCATCTGTGCAGGGGACATATCTGTCTCCACCTATGAATCCCTCAGCAGAAGGCCTGTTGTAAAGGTGAAACAGGTACTCAAAGAACACAGGTGACTGAGGAATGGAGGTGAACAATGGGTCCTCTCACCACACTAATGTTAGGTAAGAAGATAACTAATAACCTTCCCATCATCACCACTTGTAAAATCGAGGCTCTGCAGAACCATGTAAGTAGTTACCTGACAGGACCTTCCACTCACTGTTCATGTTGTCAAGTTATTTTTTCCTTCAAAAAATTTTAAAAAGTTGCTTTCACACACGCACACACACTCCAATACATGGTGGTAGTCATCGTGAACCACCTCTTTTAGAACAATCACAGAGCAAAGACCTGGGCCTTTCTGCTCATGGACCCAGCCTTACAGGCAGGGTCAGCCCTGAACCACGTCACAGAGGGGCAAGTGCCCAGGTCCTGGCCCAGGGGCTTCCTGTAAGCCGGCTGCTTTCAGTTTACAAAGTATCCTACAGAGCCTAAAATACAGCACACTCTTGTGAAGTTGGCATCGTATGTATACAAAAAACCCTGCTTTTGATTTGTTCATGGGCAAGGAAACAGGGACAGAATTGATCACGGGTATCGGTCCGATTTTCGTTTAATTCTGATTTCTCCATCAACTAACACAGACCCTTGTGGTACAGAAGAATGCTGATACTCACTTTCTTTTAAATAATGTTACTAAAAAAGCGATCACGCGTGGAAAGGCAGGCAGGTAGGAGATAAGCAAAAGAAGCAATGACCATGGTAACAGACGGTCTGGAAAACCAAACCCTAAGAAACGCAGATCTGCTGCAGAGAAATGAAGGGCTGCTCTGCAGAGACCCGCAGAGGACAAGGTAAAGGTAGAACCTGCACCAGTGCCGGCCTTTGACTTTGGACTCTGGTCAGCAATAAAATCCACTGCCAGCTACAGAACTGGGACTCTAACTTTTTCCATCAGTGATTTTTCACAGACTGCCTGCTGCATGCTGCGGGAAAGCCACTTTCTTTTGTCTAAAATTTTCTGGCCATTAATTATACCCAAGATGACATGTTTTCATATGGTAAGTAAACAAAGAAACATCATTCTTGGCTTTGGAGGAATATTAGTGTTATGTAAAATTAGACCATTATTCTTGAAGCCCAATCTATGACATTCTTTTCTACTCATATAGACAGATATTCCCTAAATGGCCCTGAAATAACAATTTACTTTGTAAAAGCACTAAAGTTCAACCTATTTCCAAAGGACTAATCAACATACAGAACAAAATCCTTGTGAATTTTTTATTTTGAATTTATACATGATTCTTTGCTGCTAGTTTCAAGATAGATATAACTTACATACAGTAAAATCTCATGCTTATTCTTTAAATAACAAGCCAGAACAAAAACTTACAATGCTTAAAATTAAAATAATAATTCCAAGAGGCAAAAGGTTAAAACTCCTTTTCGATCAGTTCATTGGTTTACTGCTCAATTTACTCAGGAGACAAAAAAAGTGATTTAGTTTTCATAATAAAGCAATTTACCAAACAGGAGGGCTATCAGAGATACTACCATGAAGGACAGTAAGAATCTGCACAGAACTGCTTTATTTAGGAATCAGAATACAATAAGAGAAGTCAGTCCGATAACGCCCAGCCATGTGGATTATATGGATTTTTCTGGACAACATCAAACATATAACAGTGATTTATAGAAAAGGATAATAGATGCCATCTATTACTGAGAAGTGACATACCATAAATATCTGGAAAATGATGGCTACCCTTCCCTTCCGAGTGGATTTCTAGTAGACACTTAAAGATATAGAAAGTATTTTCAGTATGTAAATAATACTCATACATTAAAGAATTCATTTGATTAGCTAGCTTAGCACTTTATAAAGCAATACTTCATTTATGATAATGAATGAACTACTTAAATATATTATTACATGAATTTTTTATTATACAAAAAAAGGTTAGGAACAAGTATATGGTGAACTCTTATTCCCTTATTCTGCTTCCTTCCAAGAATTAAAATAACAAGCAACTTCTTTATCATAATTCATTCCCACTTACATAAAACAAAAGTAATCAATATATAAAATGACCTGTACAGTTATCAATCTGGTGCCATCTATTGTAACGATGTGACTTTGGGAAAGTTACCTAACTTCTTTGTGCCTCAGTTTCCGAATCTACACAATGAAGACAGTAAGAACACCTGCTTTGTAGGGTCAGTGTTACGCTAAATTAGTATACACAAGCACTGTTCTCTACGCCCCTCCCCGCCGCCCTCCCTCGCTGGAGCTGTGCCGGGCACGGCCCAGCAGCCCTCAGTAAGTATGAGCTGTGGTGACTATTATCAGCTTACCCACTACATGCCCAGATGGAGATGACTTAAACATTACATAGGAAGTTCATGTTTTCACAGGGACTTAATCACCACCACAAAAATGTTTCTTGATAGTCTAAGGGATCAAATTTAAACCATCTCTTTTCCCTGAGTGGACGCACCACAAAGACAGCAGCTGTAGGCTGCACGGGGTATGTGCCACAGCCAGGCGCCTTTCATGTGCTATTTTATTTATTTCTCACAACAGCCCCAGGACGTGTACAGTTACTGATGTTACAAGTCACGATGAGAAAACTGAGATGTAAAAGAAGTTAAAGGACTAGCTCAAGGTCATGCAAGTGGACAGTGCTGATGCTAAGGTCTGCCCGGACGCGGTGCGTCCCCGAGGCCTATGGGATCAGCAGTCACCAGAGAGCAGAGTCCCCACCGTGTGCGCTGACGGCCTGCAGAGAGAAGAAAAGGAATGCTGATGGCGACCCAGACTACAGTCAGAGCAAAGGGCCCAGGAGTCCAGGCTGCCACAATGCTGCTAATAAAAGTGATTTCCAAGCAAAAATGTACATGTGAGATTACTTCTATATTTAAGACAACACAAGTGAACACTGAAGGAAATTAAGACAAGTTTATGAAAGGGAAAAAAAAAAGAAAACACTAGTACAAATGACTGAGCTTTAATTATTTCATGGCATTTTTGCAATAGCCCACTTTTTTCATGAAAGCATTCCAGAAATCTCTTTGTTCCAGATCTAATTTTATCTAAGAAAAATGAAATCAAAGAAATTGTGTGTATTTGAAATTGTGTGTATTTAATAGCTTTGATTTTTCAGAACCTCCCTGTTTTTAAAATATTTTATTTCTTTATTTTTAGAGAGAGGGGAAGGGAAGGAGAAAGAGAGGGAGAGAAACATCAATGTGTGGTTGCCTCTCATGCAACCCCTGCTGGGAGCCTGGCCCGCAACCCAGGCGTGTGTCCTGACTGGGAATCAAACCTCGAGCCTTTGGTTCACAGCCCACGCTCAATCCACTGATCTACACCAGCCAGGGCATCAGAACCCCTTTTTTTAGGATGGAGTGGGGAAGCAGTGATGTTAAAAAGTTACAGAAGTTTCAAGATACAAATCTGTTTTTCTTTAACCCATCAAATGTCATGACCAATGGGTAAAATCATTTTGTATGGTGGCCTTTAAAATATCACATCAGAGTTGCAAATGTACTAAACAGAAATAAGGATCAGCTAGTTGAGAATACTGAAAGTCACTTCTGTACATCTTTTAAAGACTGTTTTGGAGTGTTTTTAAGAGAGGTGTTCTAGACGAGACTTAGCACATCAAGTGGTTTTATCTTCATGCTTCATAAAAGCTGATCTTTTTCTCTAAAACCATCATAAAAGCTCTCAGAATAAGAGAAAAAATAATGGTAGTAACAAGGAAAAAATTTCATATATGCAAAAGACCTAGGGAGTTCATTTCATATTTCATGAACTGAAGGTTACAAGTCACTTTTTTTCTAAAAGGAATTTTTTTTCAGATATCAACTGGGCACCCAAAAGAATTCTCATGTGTATTCAAAAACAATAAGAAAAGCAGTTTCCGGGCCAAATAGAAACTGCTCTTGCTCAGCTGCTCTGTGAGATCTTGCCCTGTTCTTACCTGATATAAGAAAGCTCTCTCCCTGGTTGGGGGGTGGGCAGTAAAGGAAAAACACGCCAGGTCAGAAGTGCTGTTATATGTTAAACTGTGTTCTAAAACATTGGCTGTGAAAACTCAAGGCCCACACAGCCACTGATTGTTCTTAATACAGCCGGGAGCTGGGTCTTTTCATTCTTATGTGCCCCTTTTTGGTTCAATGCCTGCGACGTAATTGTTCTGGGGTAAACCAGTATTGCCTCCGTGAGCTTTTTTCTCTTCACCAAGCCCCTTCTTTTTCTCTAGCAGAATTAAACCGCTCCACCCTTGTGTTCTCTGCCCGTACTTCCTTCCACAGTAGCTCCCCGAAAACTTTATTTCATATGTTAGTTAACATGTTTTTTCCTTCCGTCTACCCTGTGTATCACTGAGGCAGGGTAGGAGGCCTCAGGGCTTAGTACGGACTTAGCACATGTTCACAGATACTTCTTCTGAGTAGTGGTTTCGTCAGATACTGTGGGACAGGCATCGGTTTGTAAGACATTGTAACTGACAATATTAAAATGGGAATACACACAGGAAAAGACGCTCAATATCACAGCCATTAGAGAAATGCAAATTAAAACTACCATGTGATATCGCTGACATCTAGGATGGCTATAATAAAAAAGACAAATAACAATATGAAATGGCAGGGGGGTGGAGACATTGGAACCCCCTCATGAACAGCAGGTGGGAATGTAAAATGGTGCCCATGCCTTGGATAACATTCTGGCAGTTCCTCAGTTAGTTAAAAACAGAGTTACCATACGACCCAGCAATTCCACTCCTAGGTGTATACCTAAGAGAAGTGAAAACATACATCCACTGAAAAACTTGTACACAAATGCTCACAGCAACATTATTCACAAAAGCAAAAAAAAAAAAAAAAAGTTGAAACAACTTAATACCTATCAACTGTTGAATGGATAAATGAAATGTGGTATAACCATACAATGGGATAATATTTGGTCATAAAAAGGAGTGAGACACTAATACATGGATGAACCCCAACAACATTACGCTGAAGTGAACGAGGCCACACACAAAGGACCACATATTTTTATTTTTATGATTCTATTTATATAAAATGTCCAGCAGAGGCAACTGTCTGGGGACAGGGAGTAGATTAGTGGTTGCCAGGGGCTGGGGAGAGGGGTGAGGATGCTGCTAAGGAGCGGGCTTTTCCTTTCAGAGTAATAAAGATGTCCCGTAACTGACTGTGGTAACACACGCCAGCTGGATGAGTACACTACAAGTCACGGAACTGCACACTCGGGATGGACTGTTTGGCTCATGAGTCGTGTCTCGATAAAACCATTTAAAAACCAGCAACGTCTGAACTCTTTGGCATCTGACTATGCTTTGATTGGCACATAAGCAGGAGCTATAGTGGTCACTAAACTAAGTGCTTACTTCAGAATGAAGTCTCTGAATAATCACTTTCTTCTTCAGTTTCTTCAAGATTCATCATCTGGGCGAAACTAAAGCAGTTCGAAGATGGTTAAAACTATCAAGGTCAGCTAATCTGATTTCTCTCATGCTCACTAATTTGCTGCCTCTCTGGATACACCGCTCATTGGTTTTCTCCCTCATACTGCCTGTGAAGATATGTCAAAGCTTGTTAGGATGTCGGAACTATAGATACTTTCAGGAGAAGAGCTGCAATCTCCAATTAGTCAAGTTTATAACTTGCTGGAGGAAGCAGGAAGGAGACAATAGTGAGGAAGGGAGGTATGAGATGGCTAAAACAATATTTATTTTTTATGAAATTAAATAGGAAATTCAATAATTCACCTTGTACTTAAAAGCAATAGTTTACAGAGAATTAAATGTACCTGGAATAGAACAAGAGGTTCTGTACTTGCTGTTGAGATACTGTGTATTTTTCTTTTTATCATAAACCTAACTATTAAGAATAGAAAACAGTGAGGCAAAAAATGTTAAATTTGCCCAAGTCACAAAGTTTAAAAGCATCAGTTAAGGCAAATGACTTTTAGGTTTCATTTATGTAGACTTTTCTGTAGTATACTCATTTTTCTCTTTCTATTAGCTATTCTATAAAATGAGATTCTGTTCTGAGACTTTTAAATAGTTAAGGGAAGTCCATTTAAATATTTCTTTAAAATATGCCATGAGAACCTTATAAACTTGCTCAATTAGAGATTTAAGCAATCTCATCTTCATTTTTAATTTATTTTGTGAATCATCAATACAAGCTTTAACTTCAAGGGGTTTTCACTCACATTTATTCATAAGCAAGCCAAACACCCTAACAAAATGCAGATTAGAAGTGGCCCCTGTGAATCACCAAGACACAATACCCAGCATGTGTGAAAACTGAGGATTAAATTACTCTCCTTCTGCGAGATACGCATCTATTTCTTCAATACCCAGAAAACTGGAATAATTTCTTTATCCAAATCAATTAACAAAATTAAAAAGAAAAAGCACATTCAAAGGGGAAAAGACTCTTATCAGAATATAAAAGGAAATATTGTACCAGAAAGAATCCAGGCACAGCTTTGTAAATCCTAAGAGGTATTTAAAATCATAGCTAAGAAAGGAGACAAAACAGACACAAATGTTAACTTTCCTATATGGGAGAGGCACAAAACAAAACAACAAAAAAACTATATCAAAGACTTTGTTACCACTATCTCAAAAATCAGGGTAGGAAAATTGACAAAGTAAGATTACAGTCTGTCTTCCCCATTAAGTTCTTCACAGGCAAGGTAGACAACACAACTGAATTCTTCATTAAATTCAGTATGAAAATCCTCTGCAGAAAAGAATACAACTATCTTCACAAACCGTTAATGTTTGAATCACACTCCTATTTTACTGGAAATCACTCCTTAATCTTGGCTGAGATGAAATTTTATAAGAGGCAAAAGAACATTTGCTGGAAAAACAAATAAACACAAACACAATGATAAATTCCCAATTTCCCATTGTCGGTGACTTTGATAGTATTTAACTATTTTAGGACTTCTGTTTTTAAAAAAACCCAAAACACATCCTGCCATTTAAAACTTTTCAAATTCCACTCCCTCCAAAAGATGAATTAGGACTAGACATTTCTCAAGAGAAAGAAACGCACTTGTAGAGAAATTACACATATGCAATTATGTCATTAATTTTGACAATAATTAATTTGCTCTTTCCCTCAGGTTCAATCTGTAATAATGAAATAACACTAACATGAAACTAAATTGAAATATGCAGGCATGTCCATTCTGTAAAAGCAGAGACCACCTCTTTAGCTCGTTGAGGTTATTTTCTAAATTCTTTATGTTTGCAGGCATGTCACAAGGTTGACAGGAATAGGAAGGTTCATACAGTCTCATTAATCACCTCTCTGTGCAATAGAGGTTTTAATTAAGATTGGACAGTAGCAGAGCTAAGCACGACTTGAGTGACACTTTTCTTCCTACTTAAAATACTGCTGACCTATTGTCAATGTCTATCAAACATGGTGCATAGTAGGTGCTCCATAAATGCTGTTATTGATAGAGATAATGATAAAGGTTTCTTTTGGGAAGAGACTCTTTTACAAGGAGATCGGTACAGAAAAGAGGCATAACAATAAGAACTGACTCTGAATTAACAAACAAAATCAGTAACAATAGGGAACCATGAAAATCTTTTTGTTTTTATCTAAAAAGAGAAAGCAGTGGATTTTTCATAATATATATTTCATTCATGTTTTTAATATTTATAACTGACACACGCAATTTGCAAACAAAAATGTGGGCTATGGAATTTATTTAGATTTGATTTACTCAAATCATCTTTATTAGATAAATTAATTTTTTATTGTCATATATCTAAGATAATCCTCTGCACATGAATTTTTACTACAAGATAGTTTAAAAATTTAAATGCTGTATGTATCAAAGCTTTTACTACTGAGCTATCAGGTTTCTTTATATGTATTTATAAAACCTGTTTTTCAAGCTTGTGTCAAATAAGGCATATTTGATTAAATCAATGATCTAAAATAACCTCTTTATTCCCTCCTTTCTGGTTAAAAGGTACTATTTTTTTTTTCCAGGTTAAAAAGTGTTCAGTGTTTAATGATGAAACTTATTCATTTATTTTGCTAACTTTTCATCTAAAATTTATTTGAGGAAGAGCCAGTTCTAATTTACACTATTTGAAGGGAAAATGCCAAATGCTCACCCTTCAACATTATATTTTTTACCTTCCTTTAGCATAAGCAAATAAATTCTCAATGTCACTGCTGCTGAGTTTCCCTGCTATTTTTATATTCTAGTGACAGAATATTCAAAGCTGACAAATGTTGTAGAACAGACATAGTTATTAAAAGCTTCAATTTACAGCAAATAGTGACACGTTTGCTTTTGCTGCTCATAAAGCAGATTCGAAGAGGTGTAAATATACAGGGAAGGTGGAACACACTTTTACTTTTCAAAACAGTTCCAATAAGCAATGCTCATTTGAAATATTACTCCAAAGGTATTAGGCTAGCTATTAATTCAAAGAATAAAAACAGAATGATGACTGGCAACTTTTAATAGCACTTTAAAAACTTTAGTTATGCAGATCTTTTTCGTCTAAGAAAGGATTTTTTAAAAAATCATAAATTTAAAATACAAGATGGGGAGTTTTGAACTAACCAAGAATCATATACTTGCAAGAGGGAAAAGAAATAGAGCCAATAAACAAAATATTTATTTGTACTGCACAGGAATGGCTGGTTTGCTATTGAGTTGAATTTCCTCAAGATGACAGTAACCCAGACTTCTACTACATGCTAACCAAATTTTTTGAGGGGAGAAAGCATTTATGTATCCTACCAAATGAGGCAGGGGTCGGATAATGTGAGATGAACTTCAGAGATGATGCTGAAACATTTCTTATAGGGAACTCTTCTTGACCTCTCAATGACCTCTTTGGAGGCTGACTCTCAGTGGTGTGAAACTGTAAAATGCAGGGTCTGGCAGATAATGCCTGCTTGAGTGTGGCTGGTAGGGTAATAACATGGGTGTAATAATTTATAGTTTTAATTTGAACATTTTACCTAAAATGTCATATGGTGTGCTTAAGTGTGATATTGTTACGTTACAGAATTACATGCTTATGATTTTGTAATAAAAAGGGGCATTATTGGTGCCAGACCCTGTATATGGCCAGCAGCAGTTAGAAATGGGAAGAGAGACAGGCAAAAAAGACAGGAAAATTCATACAAAAAAAGCAAGCAGACTTTCTCCCATTCAAAACACATGTTATTAGCAAAAGGGTTAATTCAGAAAAGTCTGTTCTGATGCTGTGGTGGGGGTCAGGGTGCAACACCAACAGTTTGAAGAGGTAAGTGATTCACCTGCCCCAAGGCAAGAAAATCAGGTAAGAATCTGGAGAAATGAACCATACTCAAACACAGACAAACTTTTGAGGATGATGAAAATGATCTATAGTGTCATCCCCCTTAACCCACAGGAGATGCATTCCAAGACCCCCTCCCCCAGTGGATGCCTACAACCTGGGATAGCGCCAAAGCCTATTATGTTTTCTCCTATACTCCCTGCACATATGTACCTTTTCTCTTAAAGGGAACAGCTTACAGCTTCTCTTTGGCATATCTGAATTGTCAATGTCACTACTCTTGCCCTTTGCGGCCATTATTAAGTAAATAAAGGTTACTTGAACACAAGCACTGTGATTACTGCAACAGTTGATCTGACTGATAACTAAAGGCTACCAAGTGACTAATAACTGAGGCCTGTGCACTGTGAAGATGCTAGACAAAGAGATAATTCATACACACACTGGTGGGTCCAGGTGAAATAGAGCAGGATTTTATCATGTTACTCAGACATGCATGCAATTTAAAACTTACAAGTTGTTTGTTTCAAGGATTTTTCATTTAATATTTTCAGATCTCAGTTGACCACAGGTAACTGAAACTGAGGAAAGCGGAATGGAAGAAAAAGGGCGACTGCTGTACCTTAACTGGGGTGTTGGTTATACGAATACACTCATTTGTCAACTTGGGGAACTGTACACCTAACTACACAATTATGGTCTGTGCATCGTATGTATGCAATTACATTTCAAATTTCTAAAAATTCAAAAATTATGTGCTAATTTTAATGCATTAGATGCAAATTTAAGAATCTGTTAATAATTTTTATAAAGCTTTCTTTAAAAATAGGAAAATTTAAAAGGGAGAACACAGCACCCCTAGGGAAAAAAACAGGAGCAGAGCAGAGACAAAATCATTAAACTCTGAGTTACCACTGGAATAAAATCTTTCCAAAAGCTTAAATATTTAGTGCTTATGAGGGCAAGTAAGGAAAGAAAAGGTATAATGTCCCATATCTGTACAACTCTGATGTCTGCCCTAGTAGGTTATCACAGTATCCCGTTAAAGTTAATAAAATATGCGGAATAGTTCAGTGATGTGCCTAAGGTTACAGAATTAACAAAAGGCCAAGATGCAAACAGCTCTCCTATTCATAATTATTCTCACAAAACAATACTCTGCATACATACTGTGTGTGTGACATATAAAATAAAAACCACTATTAGCTTCACATAGTGGTGATAAAACTTCCCTGCCTCACTTCCACACAGGACTGGTGAGTGTTAATGTTCTAGAAATTGAGTGTACAACCTAAAACAATCAAGAATTTCTTTTTCTGAAACATTCACCCATTCATTGGTTTAAAAATCTTCCACAAGTTATTTTTGGGCATGCAAATATGTATCAGCTAAATACTTAGAGCCCAAACAGCTCTTTGACTAAAATTATTATGTATAATTCTATTATTTCAGTCTTTCTATTATTATTTCATTGAAGTTAATTATACTTGATTCCAGAAGAGCAGGAAGGAGAACAAAATACCAGACAAGACGACATTTTCTATGAATCAGTAACTGGGATGTGCTTTCTGAAAGCTTTGTAAAAAGTGGGGGAAAGCGGTATGTCATGCCCAAAGGGATTTCACAGAAGTTCACTGAGGCCCAAATATGACACCGGAACCAACTGGTGCCTCAGCCAGTCTTGGACACTGTGTTCTCACTTCCACCGCCTAGACTCCTAAATACAGAAGTAGTTTTCTGCACTAATACAATACAGTCTTCTTTCTGTGCAGCATCCAGGAACTCCAAACTGTAGCCTAAGATGGTCAGCATGACTTTGAAATGCAAATGGTTTGCATATTGGGCTCACTGTGCTTACTCCTGATTTAAAACACACAGATACACACACCCATAATGAAGGAAAACCGTTAGTGTGGATTTTGTCATCACAATCATTGATGCAACCCATGTGGACCTTTTCCTGCCTCAAAAGAAAAATGCATTTTGACCAACTATTCTTAAATTTAAATTTTTTAAAATAAAGAAATAAAAGGCTAGCACTTCAAAAAATGTACTTTGTATTATCTAATAAAATGTGCAAAATGCAACCTAATGCTTAGGAAATATTTGAGGATATAATATAGGTGTGAATCACCTGTTTCAAGTCAACTGTGACAATCCTGAAAATTTCCTGAAATGAAATCTGTATTTTTTTTCCACAATGATGAATGAAAATTAAGAAATGGAATAATCAAGGCAAAAGTATTGCTGATATATAACAATAACCCAAGAAGTACAAGAAAAATATGGTAATTAAAATCATGGACTTGTGACTTGGATGGACTTATTCAAAGAAGCTGCTTTACTGAGGGCAAAGAACCGAATCAGGGGAAGCCTCAGTCTGCTGATCTATAAAATGGCAATGATATCTTCTGCCAACCTTGGATTATTCTGAGAAATTAATAAAAATTTACATAAAGACTTAGCAGAGTATGTAATATACCTGTTCAATAGTTATATAATTACATTATGTATAATTTTACATATATAATAATGCACATATAATCGAGAACTCTATAATTATTCTAAATGTTGCTATGATAATAAAAATAGAAGAGTATGAGATTCCTTTTTTCCATAGTGCTTTTTCATTATGAAATTTTATTAGAAATGTACATGTTGTCAGTGAAAATGATAAATTATAAAAGTTGCACATAATTGGAAAAGGAAAAACTGAAAGCATAAAGAACCAAAACCACACACAATCCTGCCACTTGAGAATTTCTA
The DNA here is from genome assembly GCA_004027475.1 of Anoura caudifer. NCBI lineage: Eukaryota > Metazoa > Chordata > Mammalia > Chiroptera > Phyllostomidae > Anoura > Anoura caudifer. The sequence goes on from PVKU01005796.1 coordinate 44,091, forward strand.
CTAATCTTAACATGTATCATTTAAAGCTATTTTTAAAATACAATTTCCTTAGAGGTATAGTTATACAGCCTGCTTTTTAAATTTATAACATGTTATAAAAATTCTCCAAATCATTAGATGGCCTTACATAACAAAACTCTTTATTTTTTTCCTACCACACAACTTCAAATGGCTGCATCTCTTTTGATCACACTGTCAATTATTTACTTAATTACACATTTCAGGGCACCCTGTCATTCCCAATTATTGTTATTACAAATGAGGTTGAGTTTGTGTTTGCTTGTTTATTTGTTAAAGGATTATTACCTCGTATGCAAAATAAAGTGAACACCAGTTAAAAAATTACACTTCCTTCAGCTTTTAGCTGGTGACTGTAGGGGGTTGTTATAAAATCAATGTGTTAAAGAAGTGATTTTTAGGTAGGTAGTTTCAGAATTCCTCTCCAGCATGCATCCTTGACCAGCCAAGTGCACACCAGCAGATACCCAACTGCGCATTTGAATTAAGAGGTAAAACTGGAATGACTTACCCAACAGAATTGGTTTACAAGGTACTAAGAACATTATGTAATTCAAAGAAAAAAAAAACAGGCTTTAACGAAAATCAGAAATCTTACTGAAAATGTTATGGAAATAAGCCATATAATTAAAGAAATTCCTTATTTCTTGTACTATTTAATCAGCGAAATTCACAATCAGCAGAAGCAAAGTGAGGGACAGACATATTAGTAGCTGTCAATAATATTTTCCAGTGCCATATAAACAGAAGAGCCAGATAAGTAATGGTTCAAAGAAAAACACACTTCCCTTTAAATCCTGGAAATATGCAAACACAATACAGCTTCATACCCTCAGAAAATTGGTTCTTTATTCCAAAGAGATTCTTCTGTCAGTGTAACAAGCTAAAAACAAAATATGAATGACAAGTGCACATACTTAGCTGATGGAGAACACAGAGTCCAACAGCAACCACATTAATCTCTCATTGAGGTTTATGTGACTTACAGGCAGAAATATCGATTTAGACCTAGTTTACTGCCACAAAGTTTGACAAGTATTCAAATTGTGTTGGGAAATTTCTCCCCCAAATGATAACTTCTAGTACTTCCTGTAGCTTATCTGGCTAATCTTGATTATCTAGTTAAATTCAAACATTAAGAATGTTTAATAAACAGGCTGTTAACTAATAAGATTATGTACATATACACCTCACTAGATACCGAAAGTTATTTGAAAACTAAGCATTGTCAATGTCATTATTCTATGTTAAATTTCTAGCTTTGTGGAGAGTCTGGGGTCATTTTTAAAATATTACTATGAAATCTTTTTCATGCCCAACAAAAAGAGCAATTCCAGGTTAGATTTTACTATTGTATATTAAAATTGGGTGCAAACTCTTAGTTTGCATAAACTAAGAGTTCAGAAAATTCTCTTCATTTCCACTGTCCCACATGGTCTCCAGCTGCCCAGCGGTCATCCTACAGACAGCCCTGCACCCACAGCCATCAGGTTCTGTAACCGTCCCTCATCACTCAGGATGAGACCAGCTTGATCCTCCACTGGACTCCTCTGGTGGATTAACTGGGTTTTGTGGCATGATTTCTCTTCATCTCAAACACAAGGAATCTTAGTGCCTTTTCCTTTATTCTAACCACTATATTTCTTGTGTTTTCATTTTTCATTTCTTATGCCAACCTGTCAACTTTAATCACAACAAAAGTAAAAGCGCACTATATTTTAGAAGACTATTCCCTAACATTCTCTTCTGAATTATCTAATGTTAGAGGTTGGGATGAAAAACAAACCGGTGTCATCTGCTATGTTGTGGATCTTTCTCTGAAGATATTTCCTTCCCCTTGAAAATAGAAATCAAGTTTGTTGGAAGATTCAAGGTCTGACCAGAGAATATTCTGGCTAAAAAGATTAAGTGGTAAAAAGATTATTATTGTTAAGAAAAAAAAAACAGAATAACAACTTGTTGAATTATTTTTCTCATGTACGACACAATGAAAGATAAGATAAGGTCTATCTGTCTACCTGGGTTTTTGAACAAATGCGATGGCGAGAGCACGGGAATTCCTGTGGATCCCGACCTTGCCCGCGAATAGTAGTGCTCCCAATTTTAATTTCTCCAACCTGGTAGCTGTAAAAGGGCATCTTTGTGGTTTTAATTTGTAGTCTCTGATAATAACAAGGTTGATCACTTTTCATGAATAATAGCCATTAATAATTTCTGCTTGAAATGTTTATTCATACCTTTTACCTATTTTTATTTTATTAATATAATTTCATTATCTGCATTAAATACTAATCTGTTGTCAGAGATTCGTGTTGCAGATAATTCCTCCTATTCATGGCATGTCTTTTCAATTTGTTAATGGTATTATTTGTCAAACTGAAATTTCTTTTAATGTAGTTGAATTTATCAACATTTTCCCCTTATCTTTTGTGATTTTTTTATGTTCGCTATAAGAAATCCTTAGTTTACTTTTTATTTATTTTTTATGTTTTTTTTTAATTTTATTTATTTATTTTTAGAGAGAGAGGGTGGGAAGGAGACAGAGGGAGAGAAACATTGTTGTGTGAGAGCAAAACAGTTGCCTCTCCCATGCGCCCCCAGCTGGGGACCTGGCCTGCATCATAGGGATGTGCCCTGGCCAGGAATGGAACCAGCAACCTCTTGGTTCATGGCCGGCACTCAATCCACTGAGCCATACCAGCCAGGGCCCTTTTTCTATTTTTTTTAAAACATTTTGTGTAGCTTTTATTTCATAAAAAAGCTCATTTCAAATCACTAAACTAAACTGAATACAGACTCTTACTGTATTACCTAGTGGTCTCATTTACAAAAATATGTGACCACTGTCCTTGGCCTTCAAATTTCAGGAAGGATCCTTCAAATGGCTTTGTGTTTGCAAGTTTCTATGCCAGAGCACAGGAATAAACTCTTGGATCCAAAGTAAGCTGTTCTTCATCTACACAGCATCAAATCTCTTCAGCAGGTCATTCTTCAGTAAAGAAATTACTACTACAAATTCTCCATGTCCTGGCTCTGGCTTAGGTCTTAAATTGTCAGCCTCATCTCCATTAATAGTTTCTGTCACAACATGTGTGGTACAGCAGTTTGACAAACCTGGATCCATAAATGCAGCTGGCGACCACTCAGTCACATCACCTTCATAGCTAGTTCTTCCTTAACTCCCAAAGAGCTTGGGGTCGTAAGGATAGTCTTTTATTTTTTCCTTGTTGTTGTTATTCATTAAAAGAAAGTGAAGGGTTGGCAAAAAAAATATTCCAAGCAAATGGACAGGAAAAAAAGCTGGGTAGCAATATTTATATCAGACAAAATAGACTTCAAAACAAAGGCCATAAAAAGAGACCCAGAAGGACACTTAATAATACTCAAGGGAAGAATACTCAAGGGAAGAAACATATATGCACCCAACATAGGAGCACCCAAATATATAAGGAAAATCTTGGAAGATTTAAAGAAAGATATAGACAGCAACACAACATAGTAGGGGATTTTAACACCCCACTGTCAACAATGGACAGATCTTCTAAACAAAATATCAACAAGGAGATTGTAGGACTGAATGATGCATTACATCAAATGGACTTAACTGATATATATAGGACCTTTCATCCCAAAGAAGCAAAATATACATTCTTTTCAAATGCACATGGAACATTTTCAAAGATAGACCACATGATGGGATACAAAATCAGCCTCAACAAATAAAAGAAAATCAAAATCATATCAAGCATTTTCTCAGACTACAACAACCAGAAACTAGAAACCAATCTCAATGAAAAAACTCAAAAACATTTAAGCTCATGGAGACTGAACAGGATGCTATCAAACAATGAATGGGTTAATAATGAGATCAAGGAAGAAGTCAGAAAGTTTCTGGAAACAAATGAAAATGAACACACAACAGTCCAAAACCTATGGGACACAGCGAAGGCAGTCCTGAGAGGGATGTTCAACAGGCCTACCTAAAGACAGATAGAAACACTTAAATAAACAACCTAACCCTACACATCTATAAGAACTGGAGGAACAACAAGAAACAAAGCCCAGAGACAGTAGAAGGAAGGAAATAATAAAGATCAGAGCAGAATTCAATGACACAGAGACTAAAAGAACAAGTTAAAGAATCAATAAATCCAGGAGCTGGTTCTTTAAAAAGATAAACAAAATTAAAGAACCTTTAAGCAGACTCATTAACAAAAAAAAGGAAGGAGACCCAAATAAATAAAATAAGAAATGAAAGAGGAGAAATTACAACTGATACCACAGAAATACAAAGGATTGTAAGAAACTACTATGAAGTACATGCCAAGAAATTTGAAAACCTGGGTGAGATGGACAAATTTCTAGAAAAATGTAATCTTCCAAAACTGAATCAAGAAGAAGCAGAAAGCCTGAACAGACGAATAACAGCTGAAATTGAAGCAGTAATCAAAAAAACTCCCAGCACACCAAAGCTTTGGTTTTAGACAGTTTCATGGGAGAATTTTACAAAACATTTAAGAAAGAATTAACCCCTATCCTTCTGACTACTCCAAAAATTCCAACAGAGAAAACTCCCAAACTCTTTTTAGGAAGCCAGTATCATCCTAATCCTAAAACCAGATAAAGACACACAAAAGAAAGAAAAACACAGGACAATGTCCCCGATAAACATAGAGGCTAAAATCCTCAACAAAATATTGCCAAACCGCATCCAGCCATACATTAAAAAGATCATACACCATGATTAAGGGATTCATCCCAGGGATGCAAGGATGGTACAATATTTGCAAATCAATAAACTAATATATCACATAAACAAAAGACAAAAAGCACATGATCATATCAATAGATGCAGGAAAAGCATTTGATAAGGTACAGCACTCATTTATGACAAAAACACTCAGAAAAGTAGGAGTAGAGGAAGCATTCCTCAATATAATAAAGGCCATATATGAAAAACCTACAGTCAACATCATACTCAATGAGCAAAAACTAAAAGCTTTCCCACTAAGATCAGAAACAAGACAAGGATGCCCTCTTTCACCACTTCTACTCAACACAGTATTGGAAGTCCCAGACACAGCAATCAGACAAGAAAAAGAAACATAAAGCATCCAAATTGGGAAGGAGGAAGTAAAACTGTCACTGTTTGCAGATGACATGACAGGGTACATAGAAAACCCTATAAACTCCACCAAAAAACTACTTGACCTAATAAGTGAATTTGGCAAAGCAGTGGGATACAAAGTCAATATTGAGAAGTCAAAGGCATTTTTGTACACCAACAATGAAATGTCAGAAACAGAAATCAGAGGGAAAAAATCCTATTTGTTAAAGCAACAAGAAAAATAAAGTATGTAGGAATAAATGTAACCAAGGAGGTAAAAGACCTATACTCAGAAAACTACACAACAATGAAGAAAGAAACTAAGGAAGACACAAATGCATGAAAGCATATACCATCTTCATGGATTGGAAGAATTAACATCATCAACATGTCCATACTACCCAAAGTAATTTACAGATTCAATGCAATTCCTATTAAAATAGCAATGACATATTTCACAGATACAGAACATTTCAAAAATGTATATGGAACCATAAATGACCCTGAATAGTCTCAGTAATTTTGAGAAAGAAGGACTAAGTAGGAGGGATCACAATACCTGACATCAAACTGTATTATAAGGCTACGGTAATCAAAACAGTCTGGTACTGGCATAAGAATAGATACACAGACCAATGGAACAGAGAGCCCAGAATAGAGAGCCCATGACTCTATGGTCAATTCGTATCCAACAAAGAGGACAGAAGCATAAAATGGAGTAAAAATAGCCTCTTCAACAAATGATGTTGGGAGATCTGTACAGCTACATGCAAAAAAACTGAAACTCAACCACAAAATTACACCATACACAAAAATAAACTGAAGATGAATAAAAGACTTCAACATAAGTTGTGATACCATAGTCCTAGAGGAAAACATAGATAGAAAAACCTATGATACCTGAACCTCAGATATTCCATTCAGCAAAATTTTCACCAATATGTCTCCTAGAGCAGGGACATAAAGGAAGGAATAAACAAATGGAACTTCATTAAAATAAAAAGTTTTTGCATGGCTAAAGAAAACATCAGCAAAATGAAAAGGGAACTAACCATATGGAAAAATATATTTGCCACTGATATCTTGGACAAGGGTTTGATCTCCAAAATATATAAAGAACTCACACGACTCCACTCCAGGAAGACAAACAAGCCAATGAAAAAAGGGGCAAAGGATGTGAACAGACACTTCTCCAAGGAGGACATATGGAGTGCCCAGAGACACATGAAAAAATGCTAAATGCTCAGCATCACTAGCCATCAGAGAGATGTAAATTAAAACCACAATGAGATATAACTTCATACCAGTCAGAATGGCCATCATAAACAAAGCAACAGATAACAAGTGCTGGCAAAGTTGTGGAGAAGAGGGAACCCTAGTACAATGTTGATGGGAATGCAGGCTGGTGCAGCCACTATGGAAAACAATAAGGAATTTTGCCAGAAAACTAAAAATGGAATTGCCCTTTGACCCAGCAATTCCACTGCTGGTATTACACCCTAAGAACCCTGAAACACCAGTTCAAAAGAACCTATGCAACCCAATGTTCACAGCAGCACAATTTACACTAGCCAAGTGCTGGAAGCAACCTAGGTGCCCATAAGTAAATGAGTGGATCAAAAAACGGTGGTACATTTACACAATGGAACACTATGCAGCAGAAAGAAAGATGGAGCTCCTACCCTTTGTGACAACATGTATAGAACTGGAGAGCATTATGCTAAGTGAAATAAGCCAGGTGGTGAAAGACAAATACCATATGATTTCACCTACAAGTAGAACCTAATCAGCAAAAGAAACAAGCAAGCAAAATATAACCGGAGACATTTAAACAAAGAAGAAACTGACAGTAACCATAGGAGAGGGGTGAGGGGGATAAGAATAGAAAGAAGGGGAACGGTCGTTAAGGAACATGTATAAAGGACCCATAGACAAGGCCAAAGTGGGAAAGAATTGAGGGTGGGAGGTGGGGGGAAGTGATGGCAGGAAAAGGGAGACAGCTGTACCTGAACAAAAATAAGGAAAAAGTTCTACACTTTTCCTTTCTTTTTAAAACTTTCTGTAGGTGATTTAAATATTCAAGTATTGAATCTATCTGAAAACAATTTTTTGTATATGAGGTCTGTCTGGAAAAAGTATAACCATTGTTAATATAATGAGAATTAAGCAACATGGAAGTTACCTGACAGCCAAGGAGAGTGGGCTGGAACGTGCATGCATGAACAATGACGACTTCACTGTACTAGTCAGTGGGGGTGGTAGACGCTGTTGTGTGAGCATGTGTACTGTGTCGCCATCACATTCAAAATGACTGGGCAAGTAAAGCAATGAATCTGCATCAAATTTTGCATCAAGCTTGAACATTGCTCCTTGGAAGCTATTCAGATGATTCAGAAAGTCACAGCTATAGGCAACTGGTGACTGGCAGCTTCATCATGACAACACACCCACTCATGCTTCATGTCTCGTGCAGAATTTTTGGGCAAAACATCAAATCACCCAGGTGACTCAGCCCACCTACAGCCCATATTTGGCTGGCTCCCTGAGACTTCTGGCTTTTCTCAATACTAAAATCACCTTTGAAAGGGAAGAGATTTCAGACTGTTGATGAGATTCAGGAAGGTATGACGAGACAGCTGATGGCAACTGGGAGAACTGTGTGAGGTCCCAAGGTGCCTACTTTGAGGTGGACTGAGACATCATTGTCCTATGTACAATGTTTCTTGTACCTGGTATTTTCTATAGTAAATGTCTCTATTTTTCACATTACATGGCTAAGTACTTTCTGGACAAACCTCATATACCACAGTTGGGTTGAATATTTTTTCCCACAGGTATAATCTTGTAATTGCATTATTTATTAAATAGTTTATCATCTTCTCTTTTATCTGAAACACTCATCCTGTCAGAAGTCAAGTTTGTACATATGCGTGAGATTATGTTTGGGCTTTCCATCCTGTTCCATTGGGCTCTAAATTTACTGCTACTCTCATGCCCTAATACCACAGTCTTAATTACTATAGGTTTCTAAAAGACCTTGTTCTCTATAACGCAAGCAACCTCTTTATCTACTATGCTGGTTCCTCCTAGAAGTGTATTGGTTAATTTTGACCCCTCATTCCTCTAAACAATTATAGAATTAGCTTGTCAACTTGAACAGTCTTTTGTCTGTGGTTGTTTTCAATGTCTTCTCTTTGGTCTTTGGGTACATATCCTATAGTCCCGTAACGGTATGTCTAAATATGTGTTTGTTATACTGCTTGGCATACAGTGTGTTCTTTTAATAGATGACTCCAAGATTTCAACATTTGTGGAAAATTCTGTCTTTATACTTTAAACAAATTGCCTTAGCACTACTGATAAATAATTTCCCACAGGGCTCTCACACTTCTGCATATTTTGTGTGCAGAGGCACTGAAAGCTTTAGTTCTGGGATAACTAGTCAAGGATGCTTGTACAGGGAACAGCCTTAGAAAACAGAGGCAGAGTCTCTGTGGGGCATAGGGCAGATTTATTCCCTGTCCTAGAGAGCAAAGATGATGTCTCTCTCCCAGGCAAAGAGCATATCTGCTCACATAAGATTTTAAAAGGTTGGGTTTGCCTAAGCTCAGGTGTCTTTAGGTGTGACTGAACCTCTGTGCACAGCCAGGGTCCACTCTGCATCACCCCCAGTGGACTGGGGGTCAGGACAGGACAAACTATCTTGAATAAATGCCTATGTTGCTTGTTGTGCTGAGTAACAAAGTCCTTTGTGTTTGACCCAGGAGTGTCACATCTTCAAACAGCATCCATAAAGTTGTAACAAGCTCATTTATTAAAATAAAAACTAAAACACATATTTTTATTCATAAAATATATTTATAAATGTGTATTATGGTAATATTTTAGACCCTTCACAGTTCTTGACATCCTCCATTTTTAACATTTTAACTTTCTTGAATTTTGAATAGACATTTGTTAGATCTTTTTATTTAACCATCCCTACATCTTACTCTCTCTTCACTACTTTTCATCTCCTTTGTCTCTGTGAGTTTCATTTTGAGTAAGTTTTTCTTGACTTTCAGGTCCATTAATTCTCTCTCCATCTGTGTGTGATCCTCTAATTAACCTATGTACTAAATTTTTAATTGTGATGACTATGGTTCTCATTTCTTATAATTCTATTTGGTTCTTGTTCAAATTATTCTGATCATTTTTCATGGTCTCTTATTCCTTGCTCAATTTTTTCTTTATATTTCTCACATGAATTTGTCTTATACTCAGTACTCAGCATCCCAATCTCAAAAGGCATAGGAGATATAAATCTGTTAATTGTTTCTATTGATGCTTATACATTTTGGTTTATCTTATTCCCTATCTGGTAACTTTCTGTTGAGTGTGCAATATTTTTTATGGTAACTTCATACAAGCAGAATCGGTAGCAATCTAAGGGAACTGGGTGCTAATGTGTGCCTTTAGAGAGGGTCCATGCTTAGCTCTCTACCAAGTCACAGAGGGTTCCATGATCTGGAACCATGGTATTTAAATTTGTTAGGCTAGGGTTTACATGACCTGGCAAAAATGATAAATTTATACCACACATTCATACCAAAACAAGCTGATAGTAGCAAATTCTCAGGGAAGATGAGTATATTTTTTCTCCCCTTAGAGTGACAGCAAAAAAATAGACTTCTTCCTCTGCTCCCATTCTTGGTGTGCTATTTTTTTTTTTTCTAGCTCCGCCTTCCCCTGAGGGTGTGGCCTCTGCGAATGTTCTAGCTTTGTGAGACTGTTTCAGGTTTGGCCTCCTCACCTTCCCCACACCCCAGAGAAGCTCTGAATTCCTTACACTAGCACTGCCACTGAGAAGATCCCGGCCTCTTTACCACACCCCTTCGGTTTCCAAGTACTATATAGATGGTTTGTCCCTTGGGGATGCCCCTTCCTCTCTTACAAGTTCAACAATATTTCTCATAGGTATGTTTCTCTGATGTAGTCTATAGCTAGTCTTCCATGTTGAGAAAGCTTTTAGAATATCTAGTTCCCACATACTATTATTTCTGTGTTGTTGTTCTTTGTCTATACACCCCACCCAATGGGTATCTTTTAGAGATGGTTAAAATTAGTTAAGCAGACAAGAAAGACTTTAAAATAATAGCTTTCCTGTAAATTACAAAATTTAGGCTAAAAGGATTCTGCAACACCGATAAAGCTGGTGTAATCTAACACATTTGTTCCATGGAAATTCCTATTTTCACAAGTTTAGGGCAAAGTCTTTTCACTGATCACTTCACCCAATGTGCCCATGGTACCTATAATACTTCTCTTCAGAAGCATCAGAGAATTGTTTTGAGTGACCTCTGATGAAACAAAAGACTAGATATTCTCCTGAACCAATATTTATTTGGGACACCAGAAACTCCTAGTACATATTTGAAAGAGAAGTTACCTTATATTTTGTTAAATTCACCACATAGCTTCTTAATGATCCCACAAGGACATGTCTGTGTTCACTTTCCTGACAAAACCACACTGCCACTTTCTGACTGTCCTTCCTGTACGTAACCCAACCCACCTTAACTCTTAATAGACTCTTGGGTGTCTTAATTGCAGCAAATTTTAGTCCCAGCTTGACAAGTATATTTTTGGTGATTTTAAATATACTTTTTTAAAATCCCAGAATATAGGAATCAATAAATGAAAGTGCTGTCAAAGTTCTGTGTATTTAGATCAAAGGAACTTCCAAATTTCAAATAGTTAGACATTCTCTGATAGTTCGTAAACTAATTCATATGAATTTAACTACAGAAAAAGCTGGAAACAATCTTTCCTGCCATTTTAATACTATAAGATAAAATAATCAAAGAAGTCAAGCAAAAGGTTAACTTTTCTTTGAAGTTCAGGATCCGATTAAATTTGATTATAATCCAGGACTGACACTTTGGCTGTGGTAAGGATAATAATTTTGGGGATATCTCTCAGCAACCCTTCAAAAAAAACCCTGTAAGTCTGAAAGAATGAAGGCATACTTGTTCAATGTAAAAAGAGAAAGGAGTCAGAAATAATGACGCAGAGGAGAGCCCATTCCTGTTCCTCAGACCACTGCTTTCACTTCACAGGGCTGCACACCCTGAAAGCCCTTTCGGCCGGATCTGTGTCGCTGCCATCTGAAAAATCTACTCAGGATGGTCCATTTAAAGTCACCCTGTTCTAAACACAGGTGCTCCACACATGCTAGGGGGAAGAATCATTTGTAACACTCTAGTTTGTTCTGCTCCTTCCTTTTCATGCATCAGAGAGAAGACTCTGTATCTGGGAAGGAAGAATGAATTGAAAATAAAGATGGATTACTATTTAAGGGTATAATTTGCTTGTTTGGTTATATCTACTTTCTTAAATGGAAAGAGCTGCAGCAAGACTCTTTGAACATTCCCTCCTAATGCTCTTGATAATGGGTTAAAAATATTCTCCAATTAAGCCTCACCACTCACTACTCTGAAGAACAAGCCGGGGACTGTTAGCTCTGCCGTTGTGCAGTGCAGGAGGCTGGCAAGCTGGGAGGCTGTGCTGACAACAAGAAAGGTCACAGAAAACACCACCTGTGGAGCAGAACAACTACCTGTGTTGTTCGCATGCAAAGGTCACGCACCCATTGGTCTTTCTTAGTTTCACACGTGGACTCCATGAAAATAAAGAAGGAGTCAACTCAGCACACCCCACGAACTGGTGGGGCTACAATCTTTTCACTTCAACCATACATGCAAAACTGCAGCCCAGCCCAAAGAGCGGTTCCTAAGCCCATGCTGTTGACAAGATGAAATCTCCTTCGGTAAAAGGCTGGCCCCAGGGACAGTGGGTTAGAACCTCTAAGAAAGAGAGCGCCTAGGTGGCAGAGGGGTCGGTTCAGGAGGTGACAGCTCACGAGCCGCTTTCAAAGAAAAGCAGTCAATTACTATACACTCTGGAAATAACAAAGAGACTGGGGTTAAATATGCCTCCATGAACAGTGTTTATGGTGCAAACACTGACCTTAGTCGAGTATTTTATGGAAACCACTAAAATAGAGCGCAGAAGCATACAATGCATGTCCTTGAACACATGACTCAATTTCATAAGGAAGAAAGGCTTCATTTTAATTTCAGAAGTTTACGAGGTCTCAAGGAAAATTCACGATGATGTCACAGAAGTTCCCTTTTCTGTGCTCCTCCGCAGAGCTACAGTTGCTGTCCCACTGAGGCCTCCCAATAGAGCTGCTCATACTCACGGAGTTAGTCATTTTCTGCATGAAATGATACTTTCAGAGTATAGGGAACAGTTTCGTGTGGTGTGGAAATGCAGCTCAACTCTCCCACTCAGAAAGGCCAGTGGGAAGTGAGCTGGCACACGGGACCATGCCCACAAAGAGGTTTTTCTGCGGGAAATCAGGCCTGCATTGTACCCAGACTGCTATGAGACTTGCTTTTGCTAAAACTCCCTCCCCCTGAATTGAGGCAGCAAGGGCTCACTGTAACTTCCTAAGATCTGGGCTCAACCTCCCGAGTATGGAGTGTGACCTGTTCGACCACTTTTCCCCTCGGTCTGCAACATCCTTCTCTTTGAAGTAACTAGCAACATTCTTTCCTTTGTTATCTGTAAAAGGTAATCCCCTGTGCATAGCAAGTGAGGACCATCCTCTATATAACCCCAGAAAAGCAATAAAAGCCTGTCCAGGCAGGGGCCAAGGCCCCCACTCTCTCACTCAGAGAGTGGCCATGCTGTCCCTTTTCTCCACAGGACTTCTGTAGTCCATGTATATTTGTTCACGAGCAGCCACAACATACACAGGTCCTGCCGGCCAGGATCCGCATCACCCGAGGATTAATAATCTCTAGGACACCGAACCAAGAGGAACAAGGAAGAGTTATGTACTGAATAAAATGTCTTACACTTAGTTCCTAAAACAATGACCACATCCAAAAGGGGTTCGATGAATGTTTCCTGTTGTTACAAGGCACAGGGGCTTTCAAACAGAATGAGAACTAGATGCTGAGCTGGGAGACATGAGTTAGAGCCTCCGACCCTGGCTGGGTAATTAATTCTGGGAGGTCACTTGAATCTTCTGGAGCTGCACTTTCCACCTATGCCAAGAGAGGGCATTAATCTAGATTATCTAAGATTTCTTTGAACTCAAGTTCATTATAGTTCATTATAATTAATATTCTATTTTAAAAAGTTGTACCTACTCTTCTTTCCTAACGTGATCTATGTTTTTGCCAGTTTAGAGACATGTTACTGGAGATAAACAACTCTTTACCATAAATTCTTGCTAAAACCCAGCCCACCCTTTCGTGGCATTTCGTGATATATTATTAACATTTACAGTACCTGATATTCGCTGGGTGCTTACTATGCGCCTGACCCAGTTCTAAGTCCTCTGTGTGGTTTATAGGGTAGAATCTCCCCTGAAAGCTCTCTAAGATAGACATTATCATTCATTTTCACAGATGGCACCACCGATGCTCGGAAGTTAAATAAAATCAGGAACCAGTGGTGAACTTCAGGCATGAACTGAAGGCAGTCTGGATCTAAGCTCACGATGCCAGCCACACTGTTGCACCGGCACAGCTACATGTTAAATGCTCAACATACTTGTATAATCCCAAAACCAAACACAGGAACTTCCACAATTTTTCTACTATCCCAAAGAATTCACATCTTGTCCAAATTTTTAGGTAACAGGAGTATTTTGATCCCTAAATATTAATGATTTATGATAACATCATGTTGAGTAAAGACTTGTCTAAAATTTATTCCCTAAAGAAAAAAACTAATTTTTCTATAGAGATAGATGATTTCTTATGAACCTATGTAAAGGATCATATTAGGCAAAATGGAAATGATAAAATATGTATTTAGGAGATGCTGATACTGAAAATATTCCATGGATCATCCTAAAATTTAGACAAATTTTTATTACAGTACCATGATAAAATGAACAAGATAATATACTAGATCAAGGAATAAGAGCTCAACAGTTCATCTAGGCAGCTATGCAGTTATGAATAATTTTAATAAATATGCAAAGCTGGTATTCTGCCACATAAAATACCTAGTCAGTTGTGAACCTGAAATATATATTTAGACTATAATGTGTCTGCCCTTGGAATTAAATAATTAATCGTCACTTTCATGAATACTATTATTTTTGATTCCAGAATATCTGCATTTTGTCTTGTGCTTTATGATTAATTCTGATCTATTCACTATTTATCTGTGACTACTGTACAGATTAACTCCATAGCTCAATTTTATTCTACAGCTCGGTCCTACTAGAATACATTGCTGATCACTTGCCAAACGCATCTCTATGCTCCAAAGATAACACTGCAGAACTAACTACAAAATATGACCTGAAATAATAAATCCTATCTGCACCACACAAAATATATACAGGAAGACATGGAATACATGAAAAACAAATGCATCTGAAAGACCAAAGAAAGGCTAAAGAAGCAAGCGTTCATCTGCTGCAATTTAATGCAGACATAAAAACGACTCTCAAATAATGTGTTGATGTGAAAAGACTTATTTTTGCTTTTCCATATGGTGCATGCTCAGGAGACCAGTTCAGAAAGTTACTTGTGAACCCCCACTGGGTCATAAAGACCCTGGATCTGTCTGGGACTTGAGGATGAAACCAATACTTGGCCAAGGATAAAACTTGTCTTTTATTTGCCTATCTAGTTAAGAAATAAGCTCTGAAAAGTAATACATTTTCTAACATTCACTTTTCTAACTATGTTCATTATAGGCATAAAATGGACTAGGGAATGAAAGTTAAGAGCACTAAACATATGAGTAGACATTCTGTGTTGTGGTCTTAAGTTACTGCTAAGCCTTTTTATTATGACCACAGCCCTGCACTTACTGAGTACTTACTACGTGACTTGAACTAGTGAGTACTTTGTGTGCATTTTCTCACTTAGTTCTCATAACAATGCAGTTGTATTATAGTATTATATGCAATGGTACCACAGCACAATGTAATCAGAACAAACAATTCCATAAAAACACATTATTATTAATTCAATTTCACATATGAAAAATGTATGTAATGAGCCTTCCAGATGTTAGGCACTTGGAAGCTAGGGAAAAATGACAAATCAAATGATACATAATCTGAGCCCTTCTGAAGGTTACAATCTAGTGGGAAGAAATCTATTACATAATTACACAAATAAATACATCATTAAAAGCAGTAAGTGCTAAGAATGATACAAGGTATCCTTATTACAGATAACTAGTAGAATACTGTTTAAGAGTTGAGCTGAGATTTTGCAGCAAGAATGTCTGAGTTTGAATCCTGCCTCTACCACACATTAACTGTAACCCTGAATGAGTTATTGAACCCCCTTGCATTTTTCTCCTTCTATAAAATGGGGACACAACAGTACCTCCTCAGAGAGTTTATATGATGATTAAATAAATGTTGAATAAACAATTGTACCTGATTTCTGTTATTATTTGACCTTGATGAGGGGTGGGGAGAATGGGCAGGAAGGGCAGACTCCTTAGAGAAAGGGAGAAATGACCTAAAATCTGAAGAACAGTGGGAATTCACCAAAGAGGGAGGACAAGCGTTTCAGGCAGCGGAAAGGCATTTTACCACAGTCTAAACAGGTGCTATGAGCACCACATGATGTTAATGTAACTAGGTTGGCTATCTTAGGTCACTTAACCATTTTGGGATTCAACTTCATCATCTAAAAAACAAGGAGGGAGATTAGGTTATTTCTATGGTTTTATAACATTTGCAATTCTATAAAATTTGAACACGATAAAACAAAGCATTTGAAACAGACTTTCAATGAACATGTTTTACTCCTTTCCCTGGTCACAGCCAAAAGGTCCTTAGAGGTACATTTTGAGACCATTTCCATTTTACCTCTTATCTATTTCCCTTGCTCTGATCTCTCCCATTATTAAATTTCCTAAGTCTGTAAATAAAAGAAATCACACTGCAGTGACCTCATTTTCTGCCTCTGAAGGTGGGTTACATCTCTCCAACTGTAGCATCTATTTTCTGTTTCAGGACTACCAACCATGGACATGATTCCAGGCAGCCTTGTCCTATCAAAGGGTCTGTTGTGTACAAAGACGGATGGTTGCATGTTTAAATGAAGCAAAGTGCCAATATGGCATTTCACACATTTACGGCCGTAAGACAGTGTCAGCTCACTGAAAGGCATGCACTTCTCCTTCCACACTGCTGTGCATTGCTTTCTGTAGGAGTCCAAGCCTCCTGACCTCAACCTATAATCCATTAGATGTATTTGGAAATTTCTACTGTTTAAGATGAACACTTACACAAAATTCAGATTTTGTGATGTCACAGCGCCTATTCAATAACCAAATGTTAGTTCAGGGTTATTCAGAGCGTGGCCTGAAGAACAAACAGATTCAGATCATTTAAATGACGAAGCCACCCAGACCGTGGAGCTGTGATTCAAACCCAGGCCTGCCTTGCTCTAAAACAGTGCTGCAAGATCTCTTGTGGTGTCTCTTGAAATTCACACTTTCATCCCCCTCTTTCACAGCACCCCATAGCTTTTTAACCATCTTTCATCAGCTTCCATTTTGGAATGTCCACAAGCTGCTGATCTCCCTGTGTTTTGTGCTATGTACACACCTAGTGAAAGCCAGTGTCTTCATACCGGCTCATTAAAGAGAAAACTCTGCCTGAAGACAATGTGTACAGAAAAGCCACATTTCTTCATCATCTCTTCTTCATTCTTGCTTACACGCCACCCATTTGCACAATGCAAAACTGTCCAGCACGTACTGCCTCACAGACAGAATGCAAAAGGTCCCTGACAAGTATAGCTTAATCACAATAGTTCCTAGGTCAGAATTTAAAATTATAAAACTAAGATGTAGATTAAAAAGTTTCTGTCCAAGCCTAAGTAATATGAATCAATAAATTGTTTTTAAAGCTGACCAGATGAATGTCTGCTTCCCATTACTTATGTTGGAAACCAACTGAGTGGGATATTTCTGATATATTTTAAATTAAACAGGAGAGCACAGGGGCTAATAGATTTGGCTTGGGGCCTATAAGGAGAACAGAGTCCATCCAATGCTCCCCACACTGATACATAATTGGACTCCTTTTTATTCATTGGTAAGATCCAAAATATAGCCACTTAATCTCTGACAAACAACTTCCTCAACTCAGCTAAGGATACATACATATAGATGAACCAACAAACTGGTATCTTACTTCTTAAAGGCAAAATGCCTAGTCGGAGAATAGTCTGTTGCTATTTGTCTTGGGCTGCATACCAATGAGGAACTGGCAGGATGGTGACTAGTCAAAGCCATGGGAGAACTTAGCTAGAAGGCTCTGGCTTCAGCCTAAGAGAGCTTCCTGGAACCTAGGCTCATCAAACCACTTCTCTACTAGGTATCTCTGCATCTAGGGGTAGTCAGAAACCTCATATTCAGTGTATATAAGACCAAGTGTACCTTTCATACCACCCTGCCCTGCCTCCTGCCCTTTCTTCTAGTGTGTCCTTGGTCAACAAACAGTCAGCACCACGGATAGCTCTGCAGGGAATTTCAGCTCCAAGGAACTGAAAGAATCTTTTATAGCCTGGGGGGGCGGGGGGGGGGGGGGCACATGCTGGGGTGGAGTGCTTGGGACTTAAGCTATTTTTATTTTCATTTTTAAGGTTCAGTAGTATAATGACTTCACTTTCCTCACAACCCCATGGTAGACATGCTATTAATTTGTCTTATGTTTAAAATATTTTTAACTTTATTTGAGAAAATTTCACCCATACAAAAAGTCAAAAAACAACAATATACCTCCTCACATACCCATCACTGGCTCCAAAAGTTATCTATTCAAAGCATGTCTTGTTTCATTTATTTTCACTTCTTCAGAAATTGTGGTACTTCATCCATTAAGATAGACTCACAAAGTATTACCACACAGAAAAAAATTAGTAATTCCTTAATGTCTTCAAATATCCAGTACTCAAATTTCATGATTATCTGGGAAAAACTTTTAACACCTTGTTTATTTGATTTAGATTTTCTAAGAGCACATTGCAAGTATTTTAACATTTTAGTTATTATTGTCACTGATAATGACCAAACTGTCCCACTTTTGGCCAATGGAACCTCTTTAAAGTTGGCACCCTGCGTTCTTTCTGACACAGCCTTTGATAGCTTCCTTGCTTTCTGAAGTGACAAGATATTTCAGGATCCTGATAGAGACCTGGAATTAGCCATTTTTTTTTTCTAAAGGTCTCAGAGTTCTCTTCGTGGAAAATGGTATTTACAAAAATGATCCAGGAAATAGAAGTGCGCATTTCTACCGTGTTGGTCATTTTTTTTCTAGGCCTCTTTGGTGGTGACCAAAAAATACAATTTTTAAGGAAAAAATATATCACAAGTTCTTACTGCTTTCCAAATCCAAATTTAAGATTTAATTAATTTCTCTAATTTTTTATTTCCTTTCTCTTTTGCTGAAAATCTTAGTCTGTAATAACATTAGCATAATTACATATTTGCTTTATAATATATTTGCATTTATTTCAAAAAATAAAAATTTTATTACTAATAATATACCTACAAACAGTTGTTTTTGCAGTTCTTTTGTCACTGAAGTTTGATCCAACAGAATATACAACCAAATCTCTGTATCTAACTATTAACAAAAAGTATATTAAAAATATATTCATTTAACTAACAAGAGTTTAAAAATGCATGATCAGGTAATCACCACCTAGGACACTAACAAGAATGAGGTGGAGCCCTGTCTCTGAAACCTCCTTTCTTTCCTTTAGAGTTAATCAGTAGTAACCTGACTTTTAGATGATATAAAAGAGACCCAAAATAATTACGTGATAAAAATGCATGAGACTAAAAGATTGGTGACTTTTAAAACAAAGTAACAGAAATTATCTAAAATGAAACTCGGAGAGAATGGGATTAAAAAATAAATGGAGCATAAGTGAGCTGAGGAACAACTCCAAGGGGCTGAAACATGCATAAAAGGAGTCCCCAAAAGAGAGGATGGAAATGGGAAGAGAGGAGACTAGAAAAAATATCTGGAGGAGTGTCTGAAAATTTTCAGATGCAGTGAAAATTTAAAACCCACAGATACATAAAGCTCCACAAACTCTAAACACACAGAAAACAAATACAAGGGAAACTACACTAAGGCACATTAAGTCAAATGCTCAGAACTGATGTAAAAGTAGAAAATTTAATGGTGGGAAAATGTAACCTACCCCAGCATTCTTTTGACATCTGTTTCTATAAGTGCTGACTCTAATATGTAGCTTGTAGATAAACAGCATGTTTGTGTAAGAATTCTAGGAACTAACTTCAAAAGATACAGACTCCAACTTCCAGGCATCCCTGGTCCAGGATATTTGCCGACCTGCAACCATGGAGCCAGGATGACGTGAATCCAGGATGTCTAAACCAGGATGAGGCACACCGAACCATCACTTGCCTTATCAGAATGGACTGTGGTCATCAGCACACAGATAACCTTTCACCCCCACCCTCTTGATCTCTTCGTTCCGTTCCCCTCTCCGTCCTTATAAAAACCTCTGCCTCCACTGAGATGGGGAGGTAGGCTTTGAGGTGTGAGCTCCCCATCTTCCAGATGGCCAGCACCTGAATAAACCACTGTGTTTTATGTCAGCACCTGCCTCAAGAACGCTGGCTTAGCGGCAGGCAGCCAGCCCTGCTTTCAGTTACACCCAAGATTAAGAGAAAATCTTTAAAGCAGCCTTGGTGGGGAAACAGCTGAGACAGAGGAACAAAGACAAAGATACAGCAGATTTCTTGTTGGAAACAATGCAAGTAAGAAATCAGTGGAGAAAAAAATCTTTAAAATTACAAAAACATAAAAACACTGTCTCCAAGATTCTATATCCAGTGAAAAGGTGAATAAAGAGTTTCACATATATAAAAAATCGAAAGAATTCACACATGGAAGAGCTACATGACAAGAAAAGTTAAAGGAAGCCCTTCTGTTATAAGAAAAATGATACTAGACAGAACTATGGATCTACACAAAGAAATGATGAGCACTATAAGTAGTAGGTACATTATAAAATATATTAACTGCTTTATTTTTATTTATATTTCTAGTATATAACATTAATGGAAGTAAATGCATGTCAACAGAAGCATGAGTCCCTAGAGATGACAAATAAAATCACACCATTTTAAGGTGCCTACACTATATGTGAAGTGGTGTAACATCACTGTGAAATATCTAAGAAGTAAATTATAAACCCCAAAGCATACACTAACATTAGATAATAAAAAACAATAGCTAATAAGCCAACAAATGAGACAAAATGATGTCCTAAATAATATACAATCTAAAAGGCACAAAAGGAAAAAAGGGAAAAAAAGATGAAAGAAATAGAAAAAAAAATAGTAAGGAGATAGATTCAAACCTACCATATCACGAATCACATTAAATGTAAATGGTCAAAATACCTCAATTAAAAGGCAGATTTGGCGTATGAAATAAAAAAGCAAGACCAAACTATATGCTGACTATAAAAAACCCACTTTAAATATAAAAATACAGTCCTGGACAGTGTGTGGCTCAGTTGGGTGGAACATCGTCCTGTACACCAAAAAGTTGCTGGTTTGACTCCTGGTCAGAGCACACACCTAGGCTGCAGGTTTGATCCCTAGTTGGGGTGTGTACAGCAGGCAACTGTTCAATCTCTCTTTCTCCCTCTTCCCCTCTCTCTAAAAAAAAAAAAAAAATCAATGAATATGACCTCAAATGAGAATAAAATAAACCTAAAAAATACACACACACATATATACGCATAAGATACAAATATGTTAAAAGCAAAATAATCGAAAATACTACATCATGCTTACATCAATTCAAATAAGGATAGGGTGGCTATATTAATATTTGACAAAGTTGATTTTGGTCCAAGAGTATTACTAGGGTTAGGGAATTCCATTTCATAATGAAGAAATGGTCAGTTAATAAAGTGGATATAAACAAACTTTATATTTATGGATATAATTACAGAGCTTCAAAATATGATGCAAAAATTGATAGAATTGAAAATAAGAATAGATAAATCCATAATTATAGTCTGAGGTTGCAAAATCCCTCTCTCGATAACTGATAGAACAAGTAGACAGAAAATCAGTAAGGATATAAAAAATGTAAAGAACGATATCAATCAACCTGCAGACAAATGGTACAAAAATAACTGGGTATCTATAAGCAAAACATTTAGACTTTGATCCATACCTTACACCACACATACGGTTAACTCAAAATGTGTCATAGAACTAAATGTAAAACTCCAAACTATAAAGCTTCTGGACTAAAACACAGGAGAAAGTCTTATAAATTTGAATTAGGCAAATGATACTTAGAAATGACATCAACGGCACAATCCATAAAAGAATAAACTGATAAACTGGACTTCAACAAAATTAAAGTTTTATTCTTTAAAAGACACTGCTAAGAGAATGAAAAGATAAATCACAGAGAGGAAGAAAAGCTTTGCAAAGTATACATCTGGTAAAGAATTTCTATATGGAACTTTAAAAAAATCTCTAAACAAAAGATTAAGTGGATTAATCTCTTAAAGAGAATTTATAAAATTATATGACTTTTAAGTTAAGAGATTTAATGGATTAATGGATTTGAGTGGGGGTTGGACATGGGAGAGCAACAGGGGGGAAAATGGGACAACTGTAACAGAAAAGCAATAAAAATAAAAAATAAACAAGTAGATTTAAACAAAAATGTTACTAAGGAAGATACGGAGTGGTAAAAATTCAACATCATTATTTGTCAGCTAAATGTACTTTAAAATGACATGAGAACATATTATAATAAAAGTTAACAAAATTAACTAAGAATGTGGAGGAACTATACCTCCTATATGATCCACTGTTCCATTCCTAGATATTTACAATGGCAGTACCTGTTCAAAGAATTCACACAAAAGCTCGTAGATGTTTTATTTGTAATGGCCCCAAACTGGAACTAACCCAAATATACATCAACAGGCAAGTGGATAAACAAATCGTGGTATATCCACTTGATGGACTTTTGATAATATCTAATAATGAGTCTCAAGGTGATTATGATGAATGAAAGGAGTCTAATGTTTTTAAATGAGTACACATTATATGTCTATATATAATATTCTATGACTTGCAAACTAACACATAGCTGAGAAGTAGGTCAGTGGTTGCCTGGGGATGGGGGAGAAAGGTGGGGCCAGAGCATAAAGGAGGAATATGGTTTATATATGGGCACAAGATAACCTCTGGGGATGAGGAACAGGTTCACACCTTGATTATGGTAACTATTTTACAAGGGTATACACATGTCAAAATGTATCAAATTGCATACCTTAAATATGCAGTTTATTGTATGTCAGCTGCTTCAATGAAGACGTTAAATTAGAAAAAATCTAATTGACCCAATGTCACAAGCAAAAAGTTAAGAATGGGATTCGATCAACGAACACCCACTGCTCTGCATGATGGAGGGGAATGCCGCATGCCTCCGGGAGCTAGCTTATGCTCCAAGGCTAAGCCCTCCTCTTCCCAGTGCTCCCTCCCCTCCAGATATGCCACCATTTGTTTACATTTCCTTCAGGGTATTCAGAAGTCCTTTGGCCCCATGGAAATATGCTTCTCCAGGGTCACCAAGTTCCTTTGGCAGAAGTTCACCGCCCAGCAGCTGGCAAGGCTCTGAGCCCAGAAGCTGGTGATTCTGGCTGCAGGTTTTCCTTTGTAAAGGAGGCAGCTATGCTTATTTTCAAAAGCAGGAATTTGGTCATAATGTAAACAAAGCAGCTACAATTCTCTCTCCTTTTTTAAAAAAATTTAGGTAGCATACACAATTAAAACCAATTTGTACTATTTCCATGTCTTAAGAAAATACTAAAACGTCATCTTTTTCCTCAACACAGTTAACAATGAAAATGGAGAACTTTGTTTAAAGTATAGAGAATTGATGCAGCCTGTGAAAAATTTAAGTATCAAATTTGGAAGTGTTGTTATCGACAGGATCCTTCTCTGTGTAGACAAGCCAAACATTTCTTTAAGCACATCTTCATTCCTCACCTTTGTTGGGCATCTCTGAAGCTCAACAGGCCAGATTGCAGTTCAAATGACACTCAACCTGCTGCAGGTTACGACTCCCCAACTAACAGTTATGCAGCTAACTGTCCAGGAGGCATCTGGTTCCCCAGGACTGAGTGAGTGCCAAGGGCTACTTTATACCCTTTCCCACCTAGCTTCTTGGGTTGAAAGATCAGGTTCCAATTTTTTCTGACTTGTGCACAAAACATATTTTGAGGATTGGGAAAAAGAGCTGCCTCTCCTCCCCATTCCTCTCCTTTGCTGTTTACTACTAAGCAATTACTATAGTTCAAAGCCTGCCAATTTACCTTTTATAGATTCTTTCACACCACCATGATGGAGGACAGAAGCCACACCTGCATCCTGAGATGCTCAGCAGCTCACATCAAGGTCCCACACACAGAGGGGTCTGTCAGAGAATGGAAGGCTGGCTGATTCAAAATCAAAACCCAGACCAGGCTGTTGGGCTGAGTCCAGGTCAAATATCCTCCTACAGCTCTGGTAATTTTTTTCCATATTACCCTCTAAAATTTCATGCGTGGAGTTTCTTTCTCAGCCTAGCTAAAAGCAGCTACTAGATTTGATGGGAATAGCTGGCTGGCGAAGGCTGGAGCCTTGGAAACATCACAGAAACATTCATAGTGATGGAAGGAGCACTAATAATATCATGAAGTCTTAGCAACTCCAGACACAAGAAGAAAAAGGAAAACACTAAAAATGTGTAATGAATGTGTGATGGAAGGTTTTTTTTTTAAATTTCCTTTAGCAGAAGTGTCTAAACTGAATCCTACAGTGTATGGTTGAAAGAACAACTCTCACTCATCAAGTATTTGGGAAGCCCACTAGTCCCAGGCACTGTGTCAGAGGCTCCTGGGGCCACAGCAGTGCCTGCAACAAAGTCCCTGCTACTGGGGGAACCTCCATTCCAGAAGGGGGCAGAGAAGTGTGAGAGGAACAAAGAAGTCAGGGGCGGGGCAGGTGATGGGCTGTATCAGACAGAACGACATGGAAATGTTTTGTGAAGATGACATCTGAGCAGAAACTTAAATAAAGTGGAGGAACAAACGAAAAACAAACAAACAAAAACTACAACAAAAAAAGTGAAAGCAAGAGTACCAAAGTTGGTGTTAAAAGACAAACACTAGTGCCCAAGAAAATGATGAGAAAATACACGAAGCTTCCAAAGCCTGGGTTGGTATGTTTTCCTGCTTCACTGTTCTTGTCTCTTAACCTAAAAGGATTCTATCTAGCTGCTGGGTGATCTACACCTTTATGTTACTGAGTGGCCCACACTTTCCGTTACTTTAGTATAAAACCTGTCAGGGGGTTACTATTCCTTTTTCTTTTCCAGTGCTCTGGGGACAGAGACAAGATTTCTGGACTTATCCACTGAGCAGCTGATTCTAGAACACTTGAGTCCAGGAAGAGAAGAAAATGAAGACATGCAAATGTGGGATCACTTGTCATGTGAACACGTGAATAATTTAGTATGCACAGCTTGGCAAAGAGGGAACTAGATTAATAAATTCCAGTAATAGAGCAAGGGCAAAATAAACTTGACAAAGATATAAAGAAATGGGAAGCATTAACATGCGTGCATGCTCTTCCGGATGCAGGTAATTTTTCTGCTTGTCACTCAAGTGGCTGGCATAGCTCCCGTCACTCTACTCTACCCTTGATGCTCACCTGGAAAACATGCACTTCTACACTTCAGATTGGGGATTCTACTGTTATTTTCTGCTTAAAAGAAACAAGGCTCCTTAGAGAAGAATCAGCTCTTTGTTGGAACAAATGAATTATAACCTCAGTCTGGGGCTAGTAAGAATATAAAAACACAAAGAGACCACAGAGAAAGTCTGATACTGGTCACTGGTACAAGATGAGCTGAGAAAGACCAGGAGGCCATAATGATGCCCAAACAGATAAATCATACAAAGCATGGTAGAAAAAGCTCGCAGCCTTAGATATGCAAATTGCTTGAACTCCAACTGCTACACAGTATAAACATGTAGCCTTCTGTAGATAGCCTTCTGGTCCAACCACTGAACCAGAATGTATAAGTAGCTGGCAGGAAAATAGGTTTGTATTGGTTGGACCAGAACCACCCACATAAGAGCCTGACAAATCAGAATCAGGGTAGATGCAGGAAGAGGCTTACAGGTACTGAAAAGCTGGCAGCAGGAATATTGTTTCCAGACCCCTGAATGCTGCCTGTGCCTTCAGCTCCTCCACGGTGAGGATGTAGCCTGGCAGGAGGCTGAGTTTAACTCAAGAATCAGACAAGTGAAATGATCACATCTAGGTACACTTAAGTTCCATACACAGACTTCTCACTGAGGACGCCCTCATTAACTCAGCATTTCCTCATTTTCCTCCTAGATACCACCTAAAAGCAACAAGGAATATTAGAGGCAGGACAGATGGACTCTGGTGTCTGGCTCCATCACTCGGATAAACTACTGGTCATTTCACGTGTTCTGCGACTCTCGTTTTCCTGTCTGAAAGCTGGGGGAACACCTACATTTCATGGAGCCATGAGCCTATGGGAGACAAAGCCTGTAAGGAACCCACCAGGGCTGGGCCACGGCAGAAAGTCAGTGACTGCTAACTGTTTCTCCTTAGTGTGACAGAGGAAATTGTGTCACATAGACACCCACCGGGATGTTAGCACATGAACAGAAGAAAACTGAGGGAGGAAGGTGTGGGGAGCAGCCAACTTTATCACGCATGTTCTGAATTTTTCTAACAAAAGCTGTTCTCGATTCTCAGGAACATATAAAGGAGTCACATGGTGACTGAAAGAGCATTTTCTGCATTGCCATTATTCCTTTTCCTAACCATGTTTTAGTATAAAATTAATAAAGGTTATTTTTATTCCATTAGCTTATGACCAGTATTTTTCTTATTGCCCTATCTTGTTAATTAAACATAAAAATAAAGCAGAAGCCATCTTTTAAAAAAAACTTATAAAACTCAGTTCCAAGATTAAGTATTCCAAAACAAAACTTTCATTGAGAAAATTTACATTCTTTAGGACTTTAGGAATTATCTAGAATTTAATACTGAAATAAACTTGCTAGTTACAAGATGCATTCTATTAAAAGATCACCACTCACGCAGTTTCTATTGAGAAGGCACAAAAACAGGTTAAAAATGCTCATGATCTCACACACATCATCTTAGCTTACAGAGAAATAAATAAAGAGAAAAAAATTAAACAAAAAAAAATCCACACCTAATGAATGGGAACCTGAAGCCCAATCTCATCCTCTAATACACCACCAATTCTTCCAAGATTCATTTTTCCTTATTTCAAAATGTCATGACCATTCAAATATAGAAAAGCTTACCTTACAATCACTTAAAATCTCAGGTGGGAAAATACCCCTATATAAAGAAACTCAATGAAAAAGTACGTTTTCTTGTTTTTTTCCTTCCTTTTTTTTTTTGTTAGATCTTTGTGAATGACCACCTTTTCCATTTCACAGTGGATTCTGAAGGAAAAACAATTTCTATAGATTTGTGTAAGGATGCAGGAAGGCCTGAGAGGTGTTATACGCAACGTAAGATTTCCCAGTGCTCAAGCCAGGAAGAGGAAATAGCCATGTGTTCAGTGAGAAACCTGCTCTCAAGCTCCCATTCAGACAGTCCCTTTCCAAGTTCAGGACACCCTGTAAGAGACTACATCACCTAGAAGGTGTCTGGTGCACCCAGTTATAGGAAGACTGGTAAGAATGGAACCCACGACACAAATGAATGGAAAGGGAACATAACAAGACACAAAATCAATTACATAGCTACACTTTTTGTGGTTTCTTCCTTCTTAACTTCATGGGCCCTACTGGTTACTTGTTGGGGTTTATTTTTTCCAATAATCTCTTAGAATACATGTAAAAAACAGAGCATTAAATAGATTCAAAGAATAAAAGAGAATGCGCCCCCCACCCCGTCTTCATGCCTCTCGCCATCCAATTTCATTTTTCTAAAATAACCGCCAGGACCAGTTTGCCGCATCTCTCTCACAGCTACTACCGACACAATCACACTGTCCGCGCTGCAGGGAACACTCCCTTGATGGACAGAGAGAGGCACAGAAAATGACCGCAGAGCCTGCAGATTCATGTAAGGAAAAGTCTCACTTTCAAACATTATTTATTTATTTGTGAAGTTAAGGAACTGTTTCATTTCTAATATGAGAGTAGTATGGTAAATAGGGATCCATACAAGCCATGAAAGACTGCTGTGAAGACAAAATCTCCACTTAATATGATATATTGAGAGCACGTTTTAATGTTTCCAGTATTGCTTATAATGTACCAGCAAAAACAAAGAACTATACTGTGGTCCATTGTGGATGCTAGAATGGTTTTCCTTTCAGAAATCAGGGCAACCTGTCAGAGGCTCCTCTGCATGAGACAGGTCATTTATATAAGACATGAGGACATGCCACATGCAAAGCCCAGTCACAAAAGAATCATGTGTCTTGCTTTCAAAAAGATTCTAGTTTCTTAAGGGAAAGAAAACATGCATTTGAATACTACCCCCCCTCAAATATAAGTAGTATTCACAGAATAAATACTGTGTTACAAATTAATGAATAGCACACATGAGTGGAGCAAATTTCTGTCACATGGTAAATAAATACTCATTAACTGACAGCCATTGTTATTATTAAAATTGTTACTAAGGAAAAGTAAAGGCTCTGAAGAAAGATGATAAAAGGGACCTAGAGAAGATGGGTGGTAAGGAAACACTCAGGGAAAGGTCTCTGGGGGTGCAGTATTTAACTGGATACTTGGAGAACTGCACATTCAATAGGTAAATATGGGAGGAAGGAACACACCAGACAGAAAATATAGCGCTTAATGGAAACTTAGGTGGAAAATAGATTGTATCTTTGAAGGGAGGTAACCCAGCCTTGTCTTGCTGTGTCCGTTCCCAGCAGATCTGTATGAAGGTTCTACAGAGCCAGCTCAGCTCTGACTTAGGGGTGCACTGCCGTGGTCCTTCTGTCCCGCAGGCCAGAGAGATTCCAGTACCATCAGGACAGGGCTTGGGTGATGGAAAAACCTCCTTCCAAGTAACTTTGCTCACATGATAAAATCTAAGTCTTCTATTACACCTTCAGAAAGTTGTCCAAACTGTGCCAGGAATATGGTAGACATAAGCCAGTGCCTCGCATCTGTAGAAGGTACACATGGAACGTGTCCACAAAAAAGTATGCAATTTGCATACTGCTATTTTCTAAGCCACATCACTAAGTTCAAGTTTAGCAATCCTGTCCCAAAGGAAGAGACCGGGTTTGACAATTCTTAGCTTTGGATGACAACTATAATAAAACTCTGAGGAAAATATAGATACTGTTTTAAAATAAATGTTATAAGCTTAACATTAGAACACGATGTTTCCTACCATCTGTATATTTAGCAATCTTAGTCTTACAGTTAGACCCAGCGCAACATTCCACTGGAAAAAACAGAGAAGGCTTTACGTAAGAAGATAACTATCACCCTGGTGACTCTTTGCATGAAATTATGAGTAAGTTCTCTGATACTGGTTGTAAATATAACATACAACTGACAAAAAGCATAGTCTAAAACGATCCTTTACATGCCACTTTCTCTACCCTATTAAGATGCTCATTGTTTCTTTGATTTATCTGCCAATAAATTTTTGATGACTGGTAAGTCTCATAAAATTGCTCTGGTGCTGACTATACTGATTAATAAGTGTGAAGAATCAAAGGTGTCAGGAATTCATGTGTACGAATAAGTTACTGCCAAACATATATTAGGTATTCAATAAAATACAGAATAAAAAGGTTGATCTGATAATTTTATCTTGTATCCATTTTCCTGGAACAATTTATATTCAGGATCATCATCATCTTCCATTCCCCTTAAAAGAAAAAAAAATCAATAGAGTAAATCTAGATGGGGAGCAAATTCAAGAATTAAACTAAATTTTAAAAATAGTGAGTTGAGTTGATATTTACCATAAAAACAAGTTTCATAGAAAAATAAAGAATTCTGAGTCAGAAATCATTGCTGGGGTGACTCTCCAAGATGACTTAGCTTGAACCTCTTACTTTTAAGATGGAGAGGCTGACACTGGGCGTGCTGAGGTCATTTGCCACTGACAGAACTGGGACTGGACGCCATCTCTAAGACAGTGTTCTAAGAACGGACTTCATTTTCCCTTCTTTTTCCTCACAGCTTCAAAGTAGAGTACATCTCTGCATCTTTATACCATGGTGCACTGTACAAAAGTATGTTCTCCACCTCTGATGTCCCTCTCTCCTCTGGGGAAGCAAACTAGCTTTAATTACATGAGAAGAGAATTCCGCGCCTGTTATTAGCAGTCTTGATCTTGCCCATTAAGATGCCAGAGCTCTCCTGAGATAAGGTAGGAAAATGAAAGAGAAGTTACGAGGGCTCCAGGTGTGGTTACTGGAACTCCAAGATGAGCCAGGAAATCCCTAACTTCATATCTTACAGGGTGAAATGCCAGTGGCTACCACTGAGGACAGCAAAGTCAAGAGGGACAGTCCAAGCCTACTGGTGGGGGGTCCCATCACAAGAAGCAGCCGCAAAGGCCCTGCACACTGCTTCTGCCATCCGTCTGTGAGGTTCTTGTGAAAGAAACGACGCTAGGTCCGTGTTTGGAGCTCCACGTGACCCTCCCTCCTTGAATTCTCTAGCCAAGTAGGATGAGGCAGGGGATTCTGTTAAGTGCCTTCCCATCCCAAGAGACCTTTGAATTCTAACCAGCTTCTATTTTAACATGGTCCATTCTTAAAAAAAAAGATATAAAATAATATTACGGAGATTGCTCTCCTAAGAACAAGAGCCTACCCAGTGTGTTCCTAAAATGAAACAGTGGTGAACTGTGTTTTGGAGGAACATACAACCCTGAAAGCCAAGCAGTAAGAGAGGCCTTGGGGTTGGAGTGGGGGATGAAGCCTTAGCACATAAACACAGTCAGTGACAACAGAATCTGCCTACCCAGGAAGGTGTGGGGCTGTGGACAAAGACAGTGAAGGCAAGTGGTGGGACACACTGATAGGAACTGAATGCTGCTTCTGGGCACTTGGGAAACAACAGCGTTGTGTGTTAGAACTGTGTCCTCCCCGCAAAATCCATCTTTTAAGTCCTCACCCTTGTACCTTGGAATGTTACAATAGTTGAAGATACGGTCTTTACAGGGGTAATTGTCAAGTTAAAAAAAGTCATTAGGGTGGCCCTAATCCGGTATGACTGGAGTCCTTTAAAAAAGGGAAATTTGGACACAGAGATGGACACATGTAGAGGGAAAATTATACGAAGACTGGGGAGAAGAGGACCATCGGCAAGCCAAGGAGAGAGGCCTGGAATA
Source organism: Anoura caudifer (assembly GCA_004027475.1). Lineage (NCBI taxonomy): Eukaryota > Metazoa > Chordata > Mammalia > Chiroptera > Phyllostomidae > Anoura > Anoura caudifer. The sequence goes on from PVKU01005796.1 coordinate 74,722, forward strand.
ATGGATCCTTGCCCCACGGCCCTCGGAAAACCACACCCTGCGGACACGCTGACACAGACTTCCAGCCTCCAGAACTGGGAGACAACACACTTCTGCTCAGTGGCTTCACCAGTCAGAAGTAGATATCAGAAGGGGAAAAAGAGCCACAGCGCCTCCTTAGTATACTCACCCATGTTAAATAAGCAAAACTCAACAATAATGTATTTACTTGCTAAACAAACATTATCCAATTGGATGGAGAATAAAAAGTCCGCACATTTTGAAGGTGATGGAATTACGTTTCAAGGGAGACTATTTAAAAATTAATTAGTATAGTGGGAAACAATTATTTTCTTCACCACAAACTTCTTATACCACAAGTCTTAAAAACACATGAAATAACATACAAGCACAATGGAATAAAATATATGAAGTTATTAACATTTGATGAATAAATTGAGGCATCAGCAAATGCCTCTGAACAGAACTTACTTTTAAGCTTTTTATCTAATAAAGTTGATTAAAGCTCCTTTCATATAATGCATTCTAAACCAAAATATCTGACAACAGATAAGAACCTTTAACTGCCAAAAATTAAAACAGAACAAACCAACAACAAAACCCAACAGTGCCCAACCCCAGAATAAGAAGACCTGAGCTCAATAAACAGTCAGCATGAAATAAAGCAAGATATTACTGCATAAAGAATAGAAATAACAGACAGTTCTGTTTGATTATAAAACCGCCAGCTGTTAATTTATCTCTCAAATAAAAACAGCAAGTGCTGGCAATAACTCATCTTAGCTAGACAGAAAGCATCAGGCATTGAATTTTTGAAGATTACTGCGAGTTAATAAAGGTTATCAATATGAAGGGCTGACCAATTTCATCTCATTGAATAGGCCAATATTCAATAGTTCCATATGATAATATCAAATAAGTAGCATCTAAAAGTGGAATTCAAAATAGCTTCTCAGGAAGAGGAAGTAACCTGACACTTCCTTCTTGGAGTGCGGACTGGGTCTAGCCTTTGTTCATTTTCTTTTTGTTAAGTGGGACAAGTTATACTCTATTTACCTTAAATTGATACTGTAACGTATCACACCACACCTTAGAGGCTGTGCAAAACATGCCTACTGCAAGCTTGACAGCCAACACACAAGTGGAGAAGGGATAAGGGCTGAGGGCAGCGGAGAGGCCATGCTCCTTTAAGTCCCGTGTGGAAGCCTTCTGTAGAGCAAGGTTGAGAACAGGCACAGCTCCTCTCCCTTTGCTGTTTGTAGCAGTGTGTTGGTTTCCCTTCTGCCCCTCTAAATCTACTCACAACTCTTTAACATTGTGTGCACTAGTCAGTGAAGTAAACGCAGAAAGACTGACATAGCCCTTGCTCATTGGTCCAGCCTGATCCCAGGAGGTGCCTGCAGAGCTCACAAGCCAGCAATGTGCCTGAGGCATGACACATCAGAAGGCCAGAGAATGCACATGGATTTGCGAGGGAACCTTTTCCACGTCTGGATTTGTTTCTAATGTACATCAGCGTGAAAAACCAGAATATGCACAAGATGGGGTTTCTTAGATGCTTTCAGGAATACAAGCTAGCCTCCTGAAGCTGGTTTTATTTTTTATTTTTATTTTTTTAAACATATTTTACTAATTATGCTACTACAGTTGTCCCATCCCCCCCTTTTATTCCCCTCCGCCCTGCAGCCCCCCCACCCACATTCCCCATCCCTTAGTTCACTGTCCATGGGTCGTGCATATAAGTTCCTTGGCTTCTACGTTTCCCATACTGTTCTTAACCTCCCTCTGTCTATTTTGTACCTACCATTTATGCTTCTTATTCCCTGTACCTTTTCTCCCATTCTCCCCGCTCCTCCTCCCCACTGATAACTCTCCATGTGATCTCCATTCTGAAGCTGGTTTTAAAACCTAACAGGGTTTACCTTGACCTTCATAGGTTTGGCTTGGGGGTAGGAGAGGAGGGTAGAGGTTCCCTACTGTGATTCTCCCAGAATCCAAGTACACTGAAAATGTCAAATAGGAAGCATCTTCCATTTTAAAAATGGAAGCATTTTGCATGAGCTATAAAATCATAGAAAAGTAAAGCTTCAAAGACTTGTAAAAATTTTATGTATCAAAAAATAGTGAAAATGCATACAGAAAAAAAAAACACTACTAATTACCTGTAAAAGTTATCTGAATAATAGTGCCAAACAAGTTACAAAGCAGAAAAGCAAAAATCCTTTTAAATGTAAAAAAAAAACCTGAAAGAGGGAGAAAACTGTTACGTACTCTTCCTGAAATAGTCTGTTTTCTTCCTGTTACCTTAGGAGCTAAAGTATTAATTTACCAGGGCAACTGGTAACTTATGGCCACATTTGGGAATAGTCAGAGATCGACAATTGCTGTTGCATCCTGACTTCTGTCTATCTGTTCAACAGCGAAATAAACATTTTTAACTCCATGCACTGGCAATATACTATCTGGAGAAAAAAATGAATGCTATGCAATTTTACCAGTTAAAGTGAACATGAAATAAGGGATATGACATAATACTACCCAAAATATAATATTTTATGGGTTTACCTTTTCTCTTAGATACTTCTTAGTAATGTCAGTTATATGCAACATATTTGCATACAAATAGTTCCAGAGATGTCAGAAGTTTCAATCATATTTTGTATTATGGAGGAATGTGATAAAACATTTATTTGGTTCACTTAAAAAACGAACCAAAATATACACGTGTAGTATCTATAAAGGAAATGTAAATTACCAGGAACACAATACACAGTCAGCTTTTAAAAATAAAAACATTCTCTATATCAGAAGCTTTAGAAAAAAATTTGGTTCTTCATGATCATGCGAACTATAAAGAAATAGTGCTTTTCTCTGGTTTAATTTTAGCTCTTTTCGGATATAGTAAAGACAAAAGTCTACACTGCTCCGCACGCCGATTGCCACTCTGTAGAATTCACTGCCGGAAAGGCCCCGGCAGTTGAACTCTCTCCTCCATCCTTCTGTGATGTTCATGAAACCATCTGCTGGCTCGGTGCACCCATTTGTACTTCACCAGAAAACAACATGGTTTACACAGTTTGGGTCAGAAAAAAATCCGTTCTGCAAAGGGCTGTTGTAAAATGAATGGGATCACAGATTAGGCTGAAATGCTCTAGCCTTTTGGTAGATCAGATAAATCTGTTATTTTAAGGATCTCCCAGGCCACTAACTCAGAGGCCATTAGAGGGTATAGTAGTTGTTTAACAAAGCCCACTTATGCCCATAATAACCTCTAATAGGTTTGCACACAGTACAGAAAGAAAATATTACTTAGTTTTAATTGTACAAGTAAAACAACTTGAGAAACAATAACCAGTGGATAATAGTATCCTTCCTTACAAATCAAACAATTTATTTTACTAGATTTCTAATGAAGAGAAATTGCCAGCATTTTCCTCATCATTCCTCACCATTCACCAAGCATTACTTTGTTAAAATGTTTCCATTAACTAACACAAATAATAGTATGGCCAGTGTTTATTTATGACTAAAAATCAAAACAAAACAAATGAACAAAAAAACCCAAGTAAGTGTGGCATCTCTCTCTAGGGAGAAAAGAAAGTCACAAGACAGGAAGAATGACAGAGAGGCATCGGCTGAGTTGTGCCACCCTGGAGATAGGACTGCCATGCTTCACAAATTGCAGCCTTCATGAGGTTGCCTGTTTTCCAAATGCCTCTTTCAACCGACACATTTCAGCCTAACATTTGTCAAACCTCTCCTTTTGTTAAGAGTTAACTTGTCAGCTTTTAAAATAGCTTGTGGTTTCTATCCACCTTCCTTGATGGAAATGTGAAAGGTGCAAGGTACTCCCTTTCACAAAGAATCTTGTCAAGGATCCCGACTCCAATCTGACTTCTCCCCCTGGGGGGGGAACCTACCTTCTGAAAACTTAACACGTGGTGACTATTCTAGCATAATTCTGCTTCACAGAAGTAAAAGAGGTCATACGAAGAGATGGGAACTACCAAATATGAGATAAGAGGTGAGTGTATAACTCAACAACAGCCTGAAAACAGTAAGTGCTTGTAGAGTTTGGTCCTCAACCACCCAACCAAGCAAATTATTTTACCTTAACAGCAGGAATAACTCATAATGAATGGCAATGCTATGACACCGGCCAGGATCTCTTTGCTGATGGTACAATAAATGAATGAAGAGTGACCTCCACTTGAGAAATGTTGAGGAAGACATGATGAATGCTCAACGTGTCCTCAAAAGGACCATCTCCTGGAGCACTGTGGATCGACATCCTCCCAGCCACACCCACCCACACCTCCTCAGGCCTCACTGCGCAAGCTCATCTCTTCATCAAACTTAAATCATCTCACAGTATTTTAATTTTTCCTGAACACGAATCCACTGCTTGGTTTCAAACTTCCTCATCTCCTCTTGGAGTCCATTAGGGCATGGAAATCAGATAATCCATCTTCTCTGCCCGTCACTGCTCTAGACTCAGACGGCCTCTGAGGGCGTGCTTAGAACACGAAGGTCACTGTGAAAGTCGACTTCAAATACGAACAAAAATAAAACATGCTGGTAAGTCCTTTACTACTTTCATTTAGTTAGTGGGTTGATGGGTTAGAAAAAAATTTTTGAAAAAGAAAGAAGACTCACTGGAATTTTCAGTGCCAGGACAAAATGAAAAATATGCCATCATGGTAGTCTAAAGATCAACACATTTAAAAAAATATTTTATTGGATGGGGTGTTTGTGGTTTATATAAAAAGACAAGTGGAGACTGGAAACTACTGGCTTTAGATTAGAGAATTACGACTAAGGTACAGAACGTGAAATGTGCTCTTTTTAAAAAATATGAGTGTAATGAATAAACTGCCTTCTTGAAGGTCGCTACATGTACAACTTTTAAAAAGTAGCCAAGTACTTGCTAATTAAATATTATTTTTTCAGACAGTTGAAAAGGATACTACAAGTCCTTTAACTATGAAGTAGCTGCCTAAGAATATTAAAAAATTCAGTTGGGTTTTAGTTACATGATGATATATTTTTTCATTTATATAAAAAAACCTTGAATTTTAAAAATGTAATTAACATACATTAATAGGTATGTGTATCTAGAGAGAGTACTACATTCATAGAAAAGAGGACCTTAAATTTTAAAAATCAGTGAAACATAATAGTCACATTTTTATACAAACAGAATTGTAAAAGGCTCAGACTCTGATTAGTGTCTGGTTTAGTTCCTAGTCCATGGTTTTGGCTAGTATGTTTGATAAAAGAGTGAAGACAACTACGGAAGAATGGAAGAAGGACAGAACAGCTGAAACACAGGAGGAAGTCCGTATTCTCCTCCTCAAGGAGAGAAGAGATCTCTCAGGGCCCTCCAAAAGGGCCCTGCCCTTGGGGGCTTCATGTCAAGTGTTTGCTCCCAGAAGAGGCTCACTCAGAGTCCTCTAAAAGCAGTGAGCAGGGTACGGACTGGTTGCCCTAAAAAGGGGACAATGACTCTCCTGTGCTTAAGCTTTCTAATATTGATTTAAGTATATAAAAGGTAATATAACTGTTCAAGAGGAAATCAAATATAAAAAGGTATGCTAGTAGAAAAATTGCTTAGATTACTTTGATTCCCAAATCCAGGACAACAGTTATAGATATAGGAATACATACATCAAATAGGTTATTGATCAAAATGTGTCACATATTCTGTGGCAGACCCTTCTGCGTGGCATGGGCCCAACTCCCACTGGGAATGCACAGGACCGACGCCCACGGACAGGTTCCCTCGTGGGCAATCAGATTTGCAATATATTTAGGCTGTTTTGAGATTTGCTCTTTGCTAAAACTCCCTCACCCTGCAAATGCTTACTGTAACTTCCTAAAATTTATGCTGAGCCTTCCAGGGACCAGTGTAAGGCTGTCTATTCATTCGCTAATGCCCTTCTTCTGTGATGTAATGAGGGGCATTGGCTCTTTTGTTGTAACCAGGATACTGAGGAAGAACCATCTTGTAATGTGAGGAGATTTGATTAGAATAAAGGCTTGTCATGGCGGAGACCGCGGCTTTTGCTCCTCGAGAGAAAAGCCATGCTGTCATCCTTATTCCTCCACCAGACTCGGTAGTCTGTGTGTATGTTTTAATTCATCCATAAGGACGAGGACACTGCTGGCCGGTGTCCACCTCAATATTCCCTTCCAAATAATGTACCAATTAACTCAATTAAAGCAACATGCCTCTCATTCACTCAGAATCCTAACCACCATCAAATAAACAGAAACAGTCCACAGTAGCACACAATGATGACTAATTGCCCAGTAATGACCAAGGTAATACAAAATGAACAAATTCAGAACTTAATCTTTTAAAATGACATTAAAATTAGAAGCACTTTCATATGTAATATATTCTCAATTTCTGTAAATTATAAATTAATGTATAATAAAATAAAAAACTATTCACCAGAATAATAAATAGTATTTTCCCCAATTCTGGATTAATAGCTCATTTGTACACTTTGTTATATGTTAAATAAATAGAATGGCTTTCTAAAACAATTTCCTACAAACCAAGCTCTAAGTAGCCTCCCATTTACTTACTAACAAAAAAATTAAACTTCTATCTCTAATCGATGACAGCAATGGTTAATGACTTAAGAGGAAAAAATGAACAATAATCAGCTAATTTGCTATTAGATTTTCACAATTAACTAAACCAATCTCCAAGGCTGAACTATATTCATAATTAAAGAATCTATATGTTGCACATAATTTGTGGCTCATGAAACAACACACATCCTATAGTTCTCTCAGTTAAGTCCTAAGGTAAATCTTAAGATATATTGTCAATGACACAGTATTATCTTTAAAAAAATCTAAACCGTGATTTAAGTTGCTTTCACACATGAAAACTGGTTATGATTTCGGCAATTTTGGTCTATTTAGTTTTAATCCCATCGCTCTTCAGAGCTCATCTTCTCTGTGACTCCATCAGACAGCAAATATGAGCTCCCAAGCCCTAGACTGTGCGACCAGGAGCACGGCGTCGGGGGAAGAGACTACAACTCCACAGCTGGCCATTTCTAAGCAGGGATCGTGCCCTGTCAGTCAGCACTGACCCGCTGGCCCAGCACAGGTCCAGTGAGGGCCGTGTTGAGTGTGGGGCATTTTGATGACACCAAAAACAAAGAGAGAGGGAGAGAGGGAGAGAGGGAGACCCCTACCTGAATGTGACTTTCAACAATCCTCTAATTTTTCTCTAACAGTTGAGATGTTAAATTCTCAAATGTTGGTTAAGGGCACAAAAAAAGATTAAACTTGACTATGGATTTTTACAAGTCTTTGTGTTTGCTTAAAACCAAAGGTGACTAGATTTCAGCATTAGGGACTCAATGAAGCATAAGATAAATGATCACCTCAATATGGGGGTGGGGGTGGGATGAAGAGAAAACAACGACAGCAGATATAACAGAGCAGGTGGGGCAAGCAGAGTTCTTTCCAGCCCGGAAAACAGTTAGGTTTTAGGGCGGGTTCCCACAATCGCCTTTGATATGGAGGGAAGAGTTGAGGGATTTTGATGCTGTGACTTAAGCTAGCTGACTCCGCTTCCTCTTTTTCTGCCTTTCCTTTTTCTTTTAGAAATATTACCATCTCATTAGAGTAGACGCTTCTACTGAATAGAATGATGTGTTCCTAGTCTTCTCTTCTCATTTTATAAACAAACTGCTTAACAATTTTGTTCATAACAGCTGTTCTTTGCATTCGAAGGAGAAAAAAAAGTATGTTCTGATCTTCATGTGTCTGGCAAATTTCCTTAATGTCATAAGTCAACTAATATAACACCTTAAAAGTTTCTAAACAAACTTGCTATAAATTCCCTTTGATAATGTCAATTAAAATAATCTATCAGTACAAGACATTACTACATGGGGTTATTAATAAAACACGTAAAAATGCTATGAGCTAACTGCCACCCAGGTGACAATGTCACGTGACAGGTTTTAAAATGGCATCATTACAAATACTACAAAACCAGTGTGCTATTTTGGGAAACTGGTCTACTTACTATTTATACGTCTCAGAACGAATATATTCAAAAACGTGGGACACGCCAAGCTGGAACTGGTCGGCAATCGGAGTGACCCAAGGGTTGTTCTCTGCTTTGAATACCTGCTTCTGACCGGTCAGATCCAGGTTCCCTGAAAACATGGAGAAGAAAAAAGGTGAAGGTTCTTTCATCCAGCACAGATCAGGACTAAGAAGTCCTGCCCAGTAACCACAGCACAATCCTAAGTAACTTTTGGTTCATTTGATTTGAATTTTTTAAAATGTCTTACCTCAAGTCAACACTGGTGCTCAAGCAGTTAGTACCCTAGTCCAAGAACTAAAGAACAAAGGGCAAAAGGAAGGAGAGGGGTAGTGGAGGGAAGGGGGTAGTGAGAAAGTAAACCTGGAAAGAATTCTTACAAAGGTAGTATAAGCTTTATTTTTCCTAGGTATTTGCTTAGGAGACTAAAATGGCCCCGCCCAAAATTGGGAGAAGTCCTATTAGAACCTCCTGAAATTCTGCCTTAACAACGTGAATTCCTGCTGGTCTGACCTGATCTAGACCCATCTGATCAACACCAGCTTTTGTCACCTGCCAAAGGACAATATGAATGAAGAAAGATAAAAACATTGCCCACATAAAATTATTATTGTGTTACTCAGGTACCATAAGAACATGTCAGAATCAGCACCAAATGAATCACATTAGTATGGTTATGACAGAAACTCACATTTGTATAGTCCTCATCAGTTTATAAACTATCCGTTCAAAGCATTTCCTCATTTGATTCTCTAGCAATCCTCAAGGTCAGTTATTAACATCACTTTAGAGATGAACAAATAGACATGCGGGGAAATTAAGTAACAAGACCAGAAAATGTCACAGCGGGGATGTGAACCTAAGGCTGCTGACTCCACATCCCCTGTTCTTTCTACAACGCCGGGTGAAGCTGTCGGGTTTCACGCCAGCCGAGATCGACCAGGGATCAGGTCATGAAGGTAGCATTAAAAAGCCATTAAGGTGCCACTTGTCAGTTGATCAGATAATTTTTTTTTTTTTTTTAGTTTGGTATATTCAGACATAAAGAAGGCAGTTTGCAAAAGAGTTTCCTTTAATTTGCTTTCTTACGAAGGGACAAGGACAGAGGAGCTAAGCAGCAGAGACACACATGGTTTTACTCAGCACAGACTCACCAAAGGCCTTTCCCTAACAGTCCTACTGAAGCACTTCTTTTCACACTCCTGGTCCGCAATCCAAGGCTTCTTATACACAGACACTCAGCAACTGTTCCTCCCAGGACACAACCAAAGTAATATATTTGTCTTACTCTGAGGTTCTACTGCCAATTTTGTCATAACTGATAACTCAGGATAATGAAAACACATTCTGGGATGCAAGTATACCATGAAGCACAAAATTTCCTAGCTAATCTGACATTTAGAGATGAAAATGAATTAATATTTTTACTAGGATGATATTTCTTAAAATAATTAATACTTTGAATCCATCTTCTTTTTGTTATATGAACTTGTAACTACTCAGAAAAATGGAGAAAGACCAATATAAAAGTGATTATAATTCTATAAAATGCTTTTAAAGAAAACAGATATTACCAAGTATCAAGAGAAAGTAATTCATCATGATCTTTCCAAAGCTACTTACAACCTGTTGATGTTAAGTACAAAAATAAACAGATACATTTGTCTCCAAGATTATCAATAATGTCAATTCCCTCATCTTAATGGTTTAACATCATTAGTCAGATATTAAATCATTTGGGAAGTTAATGGGCTGTATTCCCCAAACCACGAATCAGAAAACTGCCCAGGGAAGTGAAAATCCAAGAGCTGCACTTAGTCTGCTTGGCTGGGTATCTCACCTGGGTGTGACCTTGCCAGCCACAGGCTTCCTTTTATCTTTTTTGTTATCTTTACTTGGGGAGGTAGTTTTTAGCTTTACAACAATCAAACTGATCTGTTTAAATTTCTCTGTAATTCTTATTTCCTTTTAGGGTCTCATTCATTCTCTTATTCCTTTCTTCTTTCCATTTCCACTTTTCCTAAAAATAAATAAAAGAAATTTCTGGAAAAGTATTCCAGTATTAAAAATAAATCTATTTCTCAAGTGTCCTGTTTTAAAGTGTCCAGTGTGTATGTTGCCCACTCTTCTCAGGAAGCACAGCCACCGAGAGAAGGGCCCGCACCCCAGGGGACAGACACCAGGCTGCAGCAACTCCCTAGTAAGCTGGGGTGGAGGCCCTGGAGGTGAGCACATCGCTCTTAAAACATTTACCTAACTAACAACTATGCTTACATACCATCTTTCTGCCTTTAAACCCTGCCCACTGACATCTGCATAGTATCAACTATCAAAAAATTACTAAGACTTTTGGGAAAATATATGTAATTGAAACTGAATAAGAAAAGCAGTCATGAAAAACATAAATTGCTTAAAGAAATAAACCAATTCCTAAGCAAAGAGGATCTCCCTGTTGGTGGCTACCTGTGCCCTAAACACTTTCCTCCTCATCCCGCACAGTCAGTCATCCTAATGAGAAACAGTCTAAGCTTCTTATGGGTAGAACTTGATCTGGTGAACGTGCATCCGCCACTCCCCACCACTCACACATCACAATGAGTTAACTGAAAAAGACTGTTTTCCTCTTAACATCAGACGGGGATCAAGGGAATATGATTTCTTTTACTCGGGGAGGAGGAGAGGAAAGAGGAGGGAGCACAGAGCATTTCTCCCCTTGCTGTATATTCAGGGCCCTGGGTCAGTGTGTGAGCAATGTGGACCAAGGAAAGGCTCTAGGAAGGACCTCACAGACAAGCCTCAGCTAGTTCAAATTTGTCCAGGGATGACTTCCACGGGACAGTGAGAGAAAGAAGACTCTTCTTTCCCAGGCTGTATCACAAGCTCCCTTCCAGTCAGGTCCAATAACCCCAAAGTATAGCTATGTTATGAGCAATGCAGGTTTTAATTATCCTTGAACTTAAGGTACAGGTGCATATTTCTATGTAAAAGAAGCACCTACATTTTACTACCAACTACCTATGTACCCACTTTGGAATGTACACGGCCTCTTGTTAACTTATTAACAGCCTCTTACTAACCCTGCAGCCTTCTCAGTAATAATCTCTGAAAATGATGTACTAAATTCTACGCTCCCTGATTGCAACACATGGAAGACAGACCGAGGGGAATAATGCCAAGAAAGGTCAGCCATGTTCTCTGGGCCCTTTTGTCTGAAGCCTCTAACCCCCGGAGATCTGTCAATCCCCAGCAATGTCTCTATTAAAGTGCTGTCACCGGAGATAGAAGAGGCGTAGGGGATTGCTAATGACGCCTGCTAACTGGAGCAGGCAGGAAACGCTGCACGCAAGCTGGACACACTCCCTTTGGGGAAGAGGAGTCTCACAGCGGTGTCTGAGAAGCCGGGGGACACAGAAAGGCCCATGGGCTCCTCATGAGCACTCTCACTGACATCACTTCTAACTCATCTGTCCATTCCGGCTGTTTATTTCAGTCTGAAACAACGCTACACAATGGCATTCACAGGGGCTTCACACGGCTACCAGAAATAGGGAGCCTAATAGAAAAGAATGATTCAGATTCACTGGGGGAAGAAAAGAGCCCAAAACAATAGCTTTGTCATTGACACTGTGTTTTCTTTTTAACAAAGAGCCATGAAAACCGTGTTTAATGTCCACAGCAGACCTCAAAGCAGCCGACTATTCCAGATGACTGAGATGGAAACCCTGCGAGCCAAACCAAGCTCTGCCCCTTTAGAGTTATCACCGGGCTTGGCGTAATAGGGTGTGCTTATTTTGTTTTCAACTTAATGTCACCGGAGGAGAACACAATACCTGTTTCTGTGCTGCCGTAATCCTCCCAGCCAGCTATTCGTCTCTGGCTTTCCCACCTCACTCCGCACCGGCCTGGAATGCAGCCATTTCAGAAGAGGGTTAACATAATTAGAGTAAAGCTAGGCCATTATACTATGTGAAAAGATGACACCAGTCTCACGTTGGCCTAACAACAAGTTACCCTTGCCTCAGCAAAGCTCATCTGTCAGCTCTCAGAGGTAGGTTCCCTTTCAAGTAATAACATGCAGGAAGCCTCTCGCCCCACTGTCAGTTGGGCTGCAATCGCCCTAACTGCTGCACGCTTCAATGCATCTAGTTAGGAGCCCTCACCCATCTCCTTTATTAGAAGCCTGAGCGGAGCTCTGGTGCTGTTCTAACAAGGATCAGGCAGCAGGATTAAGCACTGTGACAAAGAGGATCTAATAAGCTAGAAAGTGGTGCATCTACGGACACGCTGGCTGGCTCCTAGACAGAGAATCCCTATGCTCACCCTTCAGTGGGATGGCCCAGGCCACAGGGGAAGCCAGCCAGCACCATGATTAGCAATGACCCTCTGACCGATGCTGCTATGAAAATCATATATCACTCAGAGGCTTATTCTGCAATTGCAAATTGGATTTTCCATTTTATTACCTGCAAAAGGGCCACATATGCTAACTGTATATGAATACACTTAGCTTTGCTGTGTGGCTATAAATTTGTAAACACTAAATCATGCAAAACAATCATTTTCCTTGAGAGTTATAAATGTGACTGAATGCAATAGGCAATTGCAGCCCCATTAATAAGTGTGCTCATCTTCACGTATGGAAATTGGTTGTTTTCACAATCACACAGTTAAAAATTATTTCTGAGTATTCAAAATCCTGAAACATATGGCCAGTAACATTACTGATCATATTTTAAGCAATTGAGGGGGTCTGGGCAAATTCTGCACATCACCGAAGCCGGAGTTTCACCCTTCCTGATTCCAAAATACCACAGAGCACTTTTTAAATTCATACACTCTAAAAGGCAGGCTCTCTCACTCATAACAATCTAAGGCCATGGCCTAAGGAGGCAAAGCTCGAAAACCCTGGCTGACTAGGCATTCTATCATTAGATTACTAGATTTGCCCAAACCCAGGTAATTATTCACCCTTGAAGAGGTCTAGATGGGACACTGTGACAGCTGAACGATCACCTCTGCTCTGCAGTGAGTCCACATGCCGAAGCTAACCACAAACGACTCCAGCACAAAATAAAAGCTATATTTGCAGCTGCTCCAGACATAAAGAGATAAATCTCTATAATTCTTACTACTAGGTAACAGGCTACTAATTCTGGTGCATGATTATAGATAATAGCTGAAGACAAAAGGTTCCCACTTTTTCATTTCTTTAGCAATATACTTTACTGAGTAAAAAATGACCATAAGGATTACAAAAGATGTTTATATTGTAATAGTAAATGTTTGCAGTAACAGAACACTGGAAGCGACCAGAATGTTCAACAACATGTGAGAAGCTGAATAATATATGCTGCAGCCTTACAATAAAATATTATTCAGTAATTAAAATAAATGATATAAATTTACTTGCCTGTACAGACTTAGAAAGAGGTCTACACTTTAATTTAACAAAATAAAAATCCAAACAACTTAAGGTTTTACTAAGTTTGCTATGATTTCATTTTTGGAAAAAAAGTACAGAGGAAAGGAATCCCATATACATGTATGAAAACATGGATATGTGAAAAAGAGAAAGAAAAAGAAGAGGATACACATCTAATTGTAAATACTGGTTTCCTCAAAGGAGAAATTCAGGTGGGACAGAGATTTGAACCAGCAGAATGGAGGGTACACTATTCATTTTCTCTTTTGAGAATTTCATGTGATGAGAAGTATGGGTTATTTTTATAATTAAAAAAGAATAAAATGAATTGAAAAAAATTGTCAAAAGCAAATTCAAAATACATGGCATACACTAATTAGCACAAAAGAGTACATGTTATTTCAAGTAGCAGCATCCTCCTGCAATGAGAACCATGTCTTCCGGAGGATGGTCTACGAGGCCCCGACTGGACCAAAACGCTAGGTCTGTGGCTGCTTCCGTCTGTGCAGCACCAGTGCAATCCTGGCGAGTTGGGCCGTCTCGTGACAGCTCTCAAATTGATTCTGTGGGGAATTCGAGGCCACACTGCCATTCTGGCAACACGGTTTTAAAATAGGCATTTTGTTCATTTAACAATTACAATGTATTGTTGCTTTATGAAACATACTTAAATGAACTATTACTCTTCTGATTTATGCAGGGAGAATACAAGTTTTTAAAAAAGGATTAAAGAAAAAAACAACCCTACCCTGCCAAATGGCTCCAACAAAAATGGCATCCAACTTACATGTATGATGGTGTGAACAGGTCCAGGAGCCCATTTACTAATGAAGAAAAATGGCATTTTACATAGTTTCCTTGTGATACTCCTCTTGGCCATTTGGTATTTGTGTTCCAGGGGAAGGAGCTCTCATTCAGTCCCCAGGGAACCTGGCCAGGGACCTGGTTCCTGATACCAAGTAATTCATGGATTTTGTGACCATGAGACTTTGGTCACAAAGTCTATTCTAAGCTTCAGTTTCCTCATCTGCCAAAGTAGGGACAATAGTACTAACTGACTATGGACTGTGGACAGGAGCCAAAAAGCATACAAAGTGGTTCTGTAAACTGGAAATCACTATATAAGTACATACTAGTCTTTACATTGTTCATTACTATTTGACGTGAAATCTGCAAAGGAAAGAAAATATATCATGGAAAGCAGGTTGCTTAATCCAGAGTTTGCTCAAGAAATTAATAACCTCCTGAAACTGTAAGAACAATAATTTACATGGTGGCACTCTTCTGAGAGAAGGGCCCCTGTTCGTTAGCTTCTCAAAGGACTATGATCAAAGTAGAATTAAGATAAAATTTATGGACACTGACTTCATTTCCTAGAAGACTGAAAGCTTTATGTGCAGAAGCAGCCTAGAGCATCCCCCCTGAGGCTGACCCCCAGAGCACACCTCCTCGCTTCAACCCCTACTCAAGTTCCCCGGTTCATAGGGACTGAGTTCACAACATCCTTCTGACCACCTGGGATGCTGGAAATGTCAGCACCAAGGGAGCCCTGTTGTCCTGGAGACCCCAGGGAGAAGTCACTAACGAGTGTAACACAAGCTAAAATAACCATGTATTCAAAGAGTAAGGTTCAGTAATCAAAACTTTTTTAGGATCAGTAAAGGTATCACAAACCAGCCTTCACCATAGCTGTTCAAATTCAACATATATAGGAACACCTCATTTTATTGTGCTTCACAGATGTTGCATTTTTTACAAACTGAAGGCAAGCCATTCTATTAGCAAAACGATTACAACTCACTTTATCACAATACTTGCTTTATTGTGGTGGTCTGGTACCAAACCCACAATATCTCTGAGGTATGCCTGTATAGGATGGCGGCCTTATAATGATAAAACTTTTCTGCTAGTTTAGCATTTACTTAACGTTCTATCTCAGACCCCTTCAATGACTCCCACCCTAGCAATATTTAATATTAGTAATAGTGTTACTTAATTGCCTTGTGATTCTGCAGACAGAAACAATTTGCTGTTCTCTCCCTAGACAGCACTCTAGTCCTTAGTCAATCTCTAAAGCCCGAGGCACAGGAGCTCCCCTTCACATCCATGTTGTCTAGTTATTCCTGTTCCATCACACACCTTTGTGAGAGCTGCAACCCCTCTCAACAGAACTTGGAGTCTTTGTGAGATGTGGGGTCACAGTATTGGAAGAGTAAACTTTAGAAATTAGCAACCTTAATGTTTATAGTTAAGAGACAGCATCTACCATTTATGTCTGTCACTACGATAGTGTAGGCCAATACAAAGACTAGAAAACAAGAAGTTATATCCTATTCATTTACAATTCAGAACAAGTTCCTATCAAACTGACATGTATTCAAAAGGACTGTAACCCCAGGGTTGGCCAGGGTTTCTGGGAATGAACGCTTTGTCTGCACCGCTGGTTAGAGAACAAATTGGCACTTTTCTCAAAGGTAATTTGTCTATATATATTAAGAGCTATAAAAATATTCATACCATTTGAGTCAGTAATTCCACCGTAGTAATAAATTTATGCTAAGGAAATAATCATAGATATTCATAATAGTTTATTAATACAAATGTTCCATTCTGCGTTGCTTATGTTCCTCCTGAACATCTGGAAACAGCTGCAATGTCTAAGGGGTTGGAGGATGAATGCTGAGACACCACAGGATGGCACATTATACAGCCATGTGACTTCAGATGTTTCCAAATAGAATTTAATGCCACAGGATAATGACCATGACATAATATTGAGTTGAATAGCAGGCTGTAAGACTCATATAGTATGATCATATTTAAAAAATAAGTATACACTCATATGAATAAAGAAAAGACTAGAAGGAAATGTAACCATAATTTTAACTGGTTATTTCTGCATGTCAGTTTCATGAAAGTTACCCTTTTCTGTTTTCCCAGAGATTCTAAAGCAGTGGTTCTCTTGAGTGTGCATCAAAATTTCCTGGATGCTTTATTAAAAACCTCCAGAGTTTTCAATTTAGTAGTAATTATGTGAAGCCCAGGAGTTTACATTTCTAACAGGTTCTTAGGAGATGATGATGTTTCTGGTTCTGGGACCACACTTAGCAGAGTCACTGCTTATTTGTAACAATAATCTTGGTAAGCATTCTACCATGTACATGCACACCAAATCATCCCACTGTACACTCTCACTATATAGTTTTACTTGGCAATTATTCCTCAATAAAGTTAAAATATTTTAAAAATCAAGTTTTCAAAATTTTAAATCAAACAGTGAGAGAAAAAAATTAAATTTAGAGTACTGAAAAAGAAATGTGAATTTTTATACCATTAGCAGTTCTATTAAAGGTATCAAAAATAAACCCATAAACTAATGAACGCTTACCATCATCAACATGGAAATTGCTATTACTTGTTGAACACATATTATGCACAGATGCCACTCCAGGAGTTTTGCATGCATTATTCCAAGAAGCCATAACAATCTTGCATGGGAAGTATTACTGTTTCATTTTTAAAAAGAAAAAACAACTAATATTCAGGAATATTAAGACCCACATGCAAGGTCACATAAATAGTAGACGGCAGAGCTCGGATTCCAAGGACAATTTATCTGGCTCATCCAAAGCCCTGGGTCTTTCCAATACATGACACTTACACATATCCTCCTAGGACAAAGAGGTACTGAGATATCGTTGGGTAGTCAATAACGTGACATAGTTTAAGGAGAACTATGGGATACATCCCTCTCCTCTCCCCCTGAGCAGAGCCCAGAATTCTATCATCAGAACCATTTTCTGAACTGAAAGTCCTGTTGCCTCCAGGAATTTTCTTTTTAAATTAAAATACCCTGGCAGAAAAGTGAGTGAGGGTGATAACACTTTCATGAACGTGACAGAGTATTTTTAACAGGGTGTGTTAACATAGACATGCACTTCCCTATTCAAAAGTCAAAACACCACCAAGTCAAGGAATTATTTTTGTTTAAATTAAAAGTAATTAACTTTAAAACTAAATAAATTAGTTTTTATATGGTTTTCAAAAAGAATGGAATTTCATGTAATTATATATTGAACATAAAATTATTTTTAAAAGACTAAAACTTCATTAACTCAGAATTTTTTAGGAAAACCAGGACATAATTATGAGAGTTGAAATGACCCAGAGGGAAACTGATCACAGGAAAAGGTAGAACAGATGTGAGTCTGGGCAAGATGCCACAGACAGGCTGTCAGGACCTGGCTAAGGGCCGTGTGCCAAGGCCAGGGTGTGGCTGCTGGGGCAGGGGTGAGATGCTTTTTAAAAAATGGAACCATCTACACTATTGCAAAGAAACATCCATGATTCATGTTTCAAACTGCCCATGGCTGATTATACGCACTTTTGAGAGGTCCCGCATGTTCCTGACAGTGTCCAAGCACTGCTTTCCGGGGAAGCTAGTAGTGGGAGGCTACGGGGTTATGCCCCCTTCACTCCCATCTCCTGTCACCTCCCTCCACACCACGGTATCAGCACCACGTGAAGACACTGGTCAGACATGTCTACTCAGGCAGATCTGAGACACCTCCCCTTTCACCCAAATCTATACTCTGAGATTCCATATGCACAAATACACGTATCTCCTGTTTTTCAAAAGTTTACTTTATACTACTTGGCTTTTAGAAAACACCTACATGAGTACCGTTTTTGCTAGTTGACTGAAATCTGAAGAGGATTTTCGCTTTTACCAAAAAAGCTGAAAAGTGAGAACAGCATTCTGTGTTTGATTTGCATGGGCCTCGTAGAGGCAGCACACAAGCCCTGCAGCGAGAGTGGCCCCACCAAGTTTCTTCCCCAGGAACCACACTCAGCATCTCAGCATCAGACACTAGAGCTTAGAGCAACTCCTGTGAGCAGCTGTGTTTCATTTCTACTGATTCTGTGCATCCCTTACCACGGTGGGTCCTAATGTAATGAGAAAAGGCCCAAAGGTCTCATAAGGATATTAAGTTTAGCATAAAACTAGGTGTAATTAAGAGGATATGGTTGGTTGTTTTGGGGGTCTGGAAACACTCAAAAACTTTTCCATATAAATTAATGGTAATTGTTTCTTTGCTTTGGCCATTTAGGTTTACAAAAGTTTGCACAGGAATGTTCTACTTTCAGTGAATGGGGAAAACCTGTAGGCTAACTGGAACATTACTTAAAAAGGAACTGAACCATAACTCAGATGCAGGTACAACTCAAGAGCCCATTCAGGGAAAGCTGGAGAGTGTGAGAAGTTAGTGCGGATGAAGTCTTAAACTTATCCAAATTTTTATCAAATTTTAATTTCCAAACTATGTAAAAAAAAAAAGGAAATGACTTCTGAAATAACTTCATAGGAGACGAAATGCCAGACGAACACAGACTGGTTCAATCTGTGTGAATATGAGTACATAAACTTAATAATCATCTCAATAACCTTCCCAAATGACAACTTACCTTTTTAATGCCCATTCTCGTAAAAAAAAGTATACCAATTTTCCAACCAATAGGAATAATACTAAAGTTTAAATGTTGTAGTACATTACTTAGGCACTTGCTATATGGAAGCATGAAATAAAGTTAACTTTATTTTTTATTTATATACAAATACACTTGAATCCAATTTTATTAAAGGTTAATAAGTAAGGGATCAGCCTACTACACAGAACCTAAACTTAAGTTATATGTAAAAATGGCTTGTTCCAGCTTTGCTTCTCGCTCTGGAGCTTATATTTTTATTACTTTGGTGCCATGTGTTACGCTCTCTGAAGAGGACGTAGGTGGTAAGAGTGCGGATATTATGTCACATAAAATATGTACCAAGATAATTAAGAATTCAGAGTGAAACAAATGCTGTCTTTGTGAAAAACAGCAATACCTGTAACTCAATTTCCAGTGAATCCAAAATTGTTCTTATTTAAAAAAACACCAAATAATTTTTAGATTATGTACTAACAATTATTTTAATACATTTTGATAAACTTATTTTCAACAGTAAGAGCTCTGAAGTAAGAGACAATGGAAAGACAACAGAACTATCTGAAAGTAGTATTTGCACATGTGTAAACAGACACGCACACACACCCATACATGCACACCCTTCTTCAGACATAGAATAAAAGTGTAAACTACATATAGCAGAACAAATGTAGTAGGGAAAAAAGCAGAAAACAGTGATGTTTATACTTTTATAGAAAACTATGTACTTTTTTTAGTATAAGTGATAAAAAGCAAATAACTACCCCAAACTAACATAAACAAAATTATCTTATTCTCTAGTGATAATCCAGAGTTAAGAAATAGGCCAAACATAAACTAATATGTTTATAAACTTTAACAGTAAGGCTTAATAAAAATCAAAGCAAAATAACTATACCACTCAAGAGAAAAATGTCTACCTCACCTCCCAAGGATCTACTTAGACAATTTACCAGTCTTACCATATAAAAAAGCATTATCTATAAATAACAGAAAGTGGAGATTTACTACAATTTGAGATTTGGGTGAAGGTGATTACATCATCAATTTATTTCTAGTAGTTTTGGAAAGCCAACTATCTTGGGTTAAAAATATGAAATGCTTTCCATAGTTAACAATAAAAAAGGAAAGTACTATGATACTCCACTCACAGGAATAAACAATCAACAAATACAAAATCATTTTCAGTGTGTGAAGGTGTTTCATAAGCTCATTTACAAAAATAAATAAATAAATAAATAAATAAATAAATAAATAAATAAAAATTAGAGCTCCAATTAGCCAACCCCTGGCTCAGCTCCAGGCACTGGCACTTCTAAACAACTCTCCTCATTGCTGCTGCTCTGCGCAGGGTGTCAGTCGGAAATTCCAGCTCACTGCTGTCAGTTCCCGCAGTTCAGACTATCCTGATGTTCCTTTTTATCACCATAAACATTGTTATCAGAATTAATGTATTTTCAATGGCAAGTGTTGTTTTAAACACAAAATAACAACCTTTAGTAAATAACTTATTTACATATATCATTTTACATATTCTTCACATTTGTCATTTTATTTAATCTTCATGATCTAGAGAACTAAAGAGATGTTCACAAGGGAAAGTTTTGGGGTAGTAATCTGTCACCAACAAACAAAAACAAATGCCATCCTAGGCTTAATCAAGAGACAGGTCCCCCTCATGGGGTGTCCAACCCACAGCCCATGGGCTGCATGCAGCCCAGCATGGCTATGAATGTGGCCCAACACAAAATTGTAAATTTACTTAAAGCCCTTTTTTTGCTCATTATTTTTCATTACTGTTTGTGTACTTAATGTGTGGCAGAAGACATCTCTTCTTCTTCCAGTGTGGCCCAGAGATGCCAAAAGGTTGGACACCTCTAGCCAATGATGTACACTTAAAATAATAAATGAAGTCTAGGACAGGAAAAAAAAAAAGTAGGCTCTTCACAGTGTTCGGAATCACAGCTTCCATTTTTTGAAGTTATGCTTCAAAAACTCTATTGTGCAAAGTCATGCACAGCACCCCCTGACTTTGCATCAGACAACATGTGACTTGCTTGCAATGGCCCAAACTCACTGTGGCCTTTCTTGCTTCTGAACCTCCCCATACCCTCGCCCCCCCGCGATTCCTGATAAAAGGGAACTTCATTCTATGCCCCTCTCAGAGAAGCCTACCTGTACTTCCCCCCTGAAATCTGATCCCTTAGATTGGCCTCCACCACAGCACTTACTTGTTTTGTAATATCAACTGCATTTTATAATTACTTTGTTGGCTTTCTTTCTTTCATTGGGTTGTTCCTCTAACTTCACTGTAAACTCCATGGACACAGAGCGCATGAGAGTTGTGCTCTGGGTGGTAACCAGAGCCCTTCTCTGCAGCACTGACTGCTGTGTCTTTCCTCCCTCTACATAACCTCACTGGAATTAGAACCCAGTTGTTTCCATTTCAGCTCATCAAAGAGGACAGGCATTTTGTCTTACCCATTCTTTTTCCCTGGTGTCCTGCACGTAATAGGGATGTACTTCTCAAAAAGGATGAAGTTTGATTCCTCTAAAAGGTGTCTTTCACATGATCCAAAGGGAAAGCGTTCTTAAAACAACCATACACTGGTGCCTCTACACTCACCAGCCCTCACCACAGATTTGGATGGGCCCCCTCTCCACCCCAGCTGGAAGTAAGGGCACAGCGGAGATGTGAGGGAGCGGGGGATGGATGGACACGGGAGAGTCTGAAAGCACTGTCACAGCACTTCAAGGGGTGTAGAACTGGAAGACTATTAGTGTTCATATGTGCGACTCAACTTCACCCAAACATAAAAACCAAACACAATTTTTTGGCTTAGATGGTAATCTAATAAATAGTCCAAAAAAGGTAAAAATTCTTCGTTTTGCATTTATGTATCAGAGACCAGCCCAGATGCTTTATGTATATAATTTCAGGTGTCAAAGGAGCCTGCCAGCTGAGGGGTGCCTCACAGTTAAGGAAAATGAGGTTCATAGAGAATTCATTATTTCCCAAAGGCCATAAAGCCAGTAAATGGTAGAGTTGGGATTCAAACTAAAGTTTGCTCCTCTCTACAGGCCATGGCCAACAGGCACAAATAAAACAGTTTGCTCATTCTCTTTCCTTGTCCCAACTGTGACCCATTTTGACTCTTTCCCCTCTTTTCCCTTCTTAAAAAGAAAAAAAAAAACAGTGGCAATGGCAAACATACTCGGGTGTGTGTTGGGGTCAGGACACTTGGCTAATTATGTCTAAAAGACTACATAACCATGTTATGACATAAAGTATAAACACATCATATAAACTATCCTGAGTAGCAGATGAACAGATATATTTTAGAAATATATCTACAACTGAAATACCCAATACAAATGCACAAAATAACTAAATCACTACAGACAGTGGTCAAATTACATAGATGATCTTTGACTATTTCGCAATAGAAAACAACATGCATAATACCAACAAGAGTAAAAAAAAAATAAAGTCCTATTAATTTTATAGTTAATTTAGGTGAAGCAGAAAATTATCTTCACTTCTTTTTTTCTTGCTAAACATTTTCTCACGCACTGGAGCTTCTCACATTAATAAGTCTACTAGATAGAAAATAAATGATCCCAAGGACTGCAGCCTCTTTCCTGTGTGTACATGTGCACACACACCTCCAGACATCACACTGGTTTCAGAAGTTGTTTTCTACACCGCTGCATTAGTTTGCTGGGACTGCCAAACTAAAATGTCCCACACTAGGTGGCTTAAACAACAGAAATTTATTATCTGGCAGTTCTGGAGGCTAGAAGTCTCAGCTCAAGGTACCAGCAGATCTGGTTTCTCCTGAGGACTGTCTTCTTGGTTTGGCAGATGGCTGCCTTCTCGCTGTGTTCTCACATGCGTTTCCCTAGGTCTCTCGGTTGTGCCCAAATGTGCTCTTCTTATGGGGACACCAGTCAAACTGAATCAGGACTCACCTGAAATGCTTCATTTTAACTTAGTCACCTTTGTAAATAGTCACATTCTAAGAACCTGGGGATTAAGCTTCAACATATAAATTTAAGGAGGAACCCAATTCAGCCCATAATAGCTACTATCTTCATTTTCTTAATAGCTGAGTAACTGGAGTAGCAGAAGTCTGTCCTACATATGTGGCTCTAATTAATCAATGTATTTATTCATTCATAAACATTCACTTAGTACAGTTTGTGTCACAAAGATAAAGAAGAAACTGTCCCTGAGCTGTTCACAGTCTAGTGTTTCAAATGGATGCACAGGACAAGTAATCGGAACATAACAGGCACCTGATCCAGAATGGAGATGGTGGCAGAGGTTCAGAAATGACCCTCTGGAGTTTGCGGGGAGGGTGGTACTTAACTGGATCTCAGTGGAGTCTCCAGAAAGAGAGAGAAATCTCTACAGGCAAAAAGTAAAAACTAGAGTGAGAACAGCGAAGAATGGGACATGAGCCTAGGTTGGTAGGCAGGGGTTAGGTCATCGGGAGCCCTGTCAGCCACACAGAGGAGCTGGGGCTTTATCTGTACGTGCTATGAAACCAGGAAAGGGTTAAAGCCTGACAGCCGGAAGATCACAGCGATCAGAGCGTTTTTGTGAGAGAGTGCTTTATTCATTCCGTACAGAAGGGCAGTCGGCCACACAGACACACTGGTATGTGGCCTCGAGCTGCTTCCCAAGCAATTTGTTCCTAATGCTGGTTGAATGATTTATAAAATGTTCTTTATAAATCAGGCTAGATCCAAGACTAACTTTAATGTCAACGTGCTCATACACTTGGGTGAGAAATGGGTAGAAAACAGCTAATGTGTCAACAGCTGCAATGCAAAAACAATTCTCTGGTGTTCTTTATCCATTTTTATACATTTCCATTCAAATCCCAGATGCAACATTTGCTAACACTAAGACTTTAAACATGTCATGTATCCTCTGTGTGTGTCAGCTGCCTCGTCTACAAGGTGATGATGATGGTGTTTACCTCACAGTGCTAAGGAATTAAAATGCTTCATAAATGGATGACTTTTAAAACAGTGCCTGGCACACAGCAAGTACAACAAAAACATTTCATTGCTACCACTAATCCACTATGATACCAAAAAAGATAGAGATGAGAGCTCCTGACAGAAAACTGATTCGAAAAAATAAGAACTGATACCAGGCCTTTAAGGCCTGAACAGTGGTGTCACCGCCCCAACACAGAAGTCAGGACCAACAGCGGAAGAGCAGTTTCAGGTATGTTCGATGTGATGATGTCCCCGTGGAAAGAGCCACCAGGCAGTGAGGCATATAGTCAAGACTATCAGTCAAGAAGAGTGGCTAGGTTGAGGATATGGAGTTAGAAGTGACGGTAAAATGATTCAGAATTAAAGTTAAGCATTTTCAAAAAAATGGGCCTATGTAACATTTATAGATGGGCCAAACAGACAATACCCTAGACAACAGAGATTAGAGAAAAATCAAGCTTTCTGAAGAGCCCAATATTTGTACATAACTCAAACTACTACAGATTTATATAAAACACAATTTATCACATTAAATGACATAATTTGAGCAGGGGAGTAAAGGGCATGGCAATCTGACTTCATTATTGTTATTGGCATTTCTATCTATGGGTATTATTTTGGTAGACCAGAAAGAGAAGGATACAATCAGATATAAAAGTTAAATTTCTCTTTAATTAAATAATATCTAGTATTTTTTCATCCTTTAGGTAAAATTTTTCCTCAAAAATGTTGCTGTCACTTTAAATCTTTAAACTGTATATTCTTGAAAGAAGTACTTCTCCTTTGTAAAAGTTACAGCTCCATCTTCAGGGGGCAGCCATGTTGGCACCAAATTACACACAACAGAACAAAAAACACCTCATACAATCCAAGGAAGCACAGGCACAGGAGCTCCAATGGCAGTTTTCAGATGCTTTCTGATGATGAATGATAATATTAAGCTCCTACTCGAAGGCAGCATACAATAATTCTCCATTCCCTGATATTAAAAACCTATAAAGGAGCATAAAGCTAGACTCAAACTATAATTTACCCCCTCTGGTTAAAGCATGCCTTTGAGATCACCAGCCTCAAAGAAGAATGGGAAGCTTCAGATAGGGTGGCAGGTGTCGGGGCTAATGCAGGACAGGAGACGAACCCATAAAGAGATGGACACCGAAAGGCGCTGGTACAGTGCTGGCGTGAGTGAGGGGGAAGAATGCAGACTGAGATGGCACCAAAAGGAACCTGAACGCGGATCCACCTTCATCACTACAGGTAAATCTGTAGTGATGAAGATTTAGATTTTAAAAAGTACTTATTCCTAAAGCTGCTTATGAGACATACAGTTAAACAGGATTGAATAAAAGCATTTTTCTATATTCCCCCTTCCTTAAAATCTACTAGGAGAAGGGAGACAATGATTTCTTAAATAAAACAAGTAAAAAGTCACCACCTCATATCACAAATATAATGACCAATGGCTGAACTCACAGAAATTTAGACCAAAAAGAGGGAGAACATTTGTAGTTGACATACGGGTCCTCAAAGTTCAGACACGATGCAGATTTTTATAGCAGTTCTAAAGAACCCACTGCCATCAGGCAAATGCCAATGAAGGAATCACCTCACACGTGTTAGCATGCCTATATTCCAAAGACAAAGACAAGAATTCCTGGGGATGCAAGGTACAGCATGGAGACAATAGTTAATAATACTGTATTATATATTTGAAAGTTGCTAAGAGAGTAAATATTAAATGTTCCCATCACAAGAAAAAAATTATTTTAGCTGTGTAGTGACGGCTGTTAACTACACTTACTGCGGTGATCATTTCACGATCTATACAAATATCGACTCATTATGCTTATGCTGTACATCTGAAACAAATGTTATATGTCAGTTATACCTCAATTTTTAAAAAAGGTCCACCAAATGAGTCTTTGATTGAAGCGCTAAACCTAAGGGTGCAAGCTTGCTAGAAGAAAAATGGAGCAGTGGCTATCCCCAGAGGAACCCTGCTCCACAGCAATCAACAGAAGAAGAGCTGCAGGGAGAGTGACAGGCAGCACCTGTGCTGTCTGATGGGGAAGTGACAGGGGGTCATCCACACCCTAGGAGCCTAAACTCCACTGCTGGCCCCAAATGGGCAAGGACTAAAACATGAGAGGGATGCTGGTCAAGCAAATACATAGTTCCAACGAGAAATGGAGCTGATGTACAGATAAGTCATGTCATGGAAGGAATGACAATGAATGAAATACAGGTATATGCTACAATGTAGATAAATCTCAAAACATAATGCCAAGAGAAAGAAGCCAGAATACATACTGAATGGTTCCATTTACATAAAATTCAAAAACAGTAAAACTAAGTAATCACATTAGAAGCTAAGAGAATGGTCACTTTGGAGCAGAAAGAAAGAACTAATGATTGATTGGAAGGAGCTCTGAGACTGGTGGTATTCTATTGCTGGACCTGTATAGTTGTTGCCTGAGTCACTGTAGGCTGATAATTCACTGAGCTATGGGCTTATGTTGCATGAACTTCTATAGATGTGTGCTGTTTCAATAAACATGGTGGAAGAAGAGAGAGGGAAAGTTGCCTAGTAAATAGAAAAATTAGGTTGATGTCTGATGTCTCTCTAGCAACATTCAATGTCAAATGTCAATGTCCGCAAAGTTCCAGGGTGTGAAAAGAAAGCTTATTCAAGATTTTTATACCCAGACAAATTATCTATCTAATAAGAAAGGGCACACAGTCTCAAGTATGCAAAAACTCGTAAGTAACCTCTTTGGAAAACAACTACTTGACAACTAAATCCAGTGAATTAAACAGCAATTCAAAAAGCCATCAACCTATTTTGAAAAATGCAGTTTAAAAGTGCATATATTTATATATAAAACATATTGTATATACATAAAATATATATCTATATATAAAATGCCTCAATGTTGTCCACAATTTTCACTTTATAGAATATTTTAGTGAATGCTAAATATTCATATACTAATTTATATATTTGATATAAAATACTATATTCTAGTAAATATTAAGATATTAATATCTTAATATTCTTGGTCTCAAGTAGTAAAACCAGTAATTTCTTCATTTAATTTTCCTTTCTTAAATTCAAATAAAACTTAGTATTTTAAAATATTATATTTTCTACTTATCAATATATAGTTGCCTTTCTGCCTCCTGAATCACCCTTTGGTCTGTGTCAGACATATCAGGAATAACAGCAACTGTCAAAACATAGTAATTGTCATTTCAAGTTGGTGAGACTTTCAGTGAAGTTTTTTTAGCTTTATTACTATTACAGTTCTTTAAAACAATGAACATAAATTATTGTTTAACAGCAATACAGTATGTTTTTCCAAATTGAATTAGTTAATATCAAATACCATGTTCCTTTTCCTTTACCCACACCACTCTCATCCCACAAAACCCCCCACAAAACTTAATGTACCTAAAACATACACCTCATTCTCTACAGTCTATACCCACTGGATGATGTGAGCCCCAAGGTTCAAGATCAGTACCCTAATGATAACACAGGAGTCCCCCAAGGAAAGGAACTATATACGATTTGATTATATTTACAAACAAGGTGACATGCTCCGATGACTAACCTTGTTTTCCGGTTATCAAAACCAACACTCTAAACTCCAAAATATTTTCTCTAACAATTTACCTGGAATTAATGAGGGAAGACTTTCAAGCAACTAATTAATGCACATCCCTCCCAATACATGCAGCCACTCGGTGGTTTCTGCGGAGGTGCCTACCAGTGAAGGCGCAGGGAGCTGCTACACTGTCACCTGCAGTGACAGGAGCCATCAGCTCAGAGCCCGCCAACCAAGGCGGGAAGAGTAACAACGTTCTGCCTGGCTGCACCTGTGGTAGCAATTACGTGAGCAGATCACGGGTATGGAGGCAAGCCCTCCTAAAGCACCCAATTCAATTTTTACATTAAACAAAGACAAGCGCTATCTTTTCTGAGATAAATATGTTTCTTGTAAATTCTCAATTAAAATGAAGCCCAATTAAAGTTCAAACAGAAGTCAGCAAGAATTTTAGAATTCAATTCAAACAGCAGAAGGCTGTTCAATTGTGGATTCCAGCTACAAACATCTAAGCGTACATTACTGAACGTGCAGGGTAAAAATGGAGCTGGAATTTCAAAGTGCAACTCTCTTAAAACACACAAAACATCTAACATGGCCCACTGTTTTGGGCATAAGTTTCAGGAGATTTTTTTTTTTTTTTTTTTTGCCTTTTCATTGGATTTATTAGGGCAACACTGGTTAGCAAAATCAGACAGGTTCAGGTACACAATTCCACAACACATCATTGTACACTGCATTGTGTGTTCATTGCCCCAAGTCAAGTCTTGTCCACACCACTGATCCCCCCACACCCTCCTCCCCTTGGCCATCACCACACTGCTGTCCATGTTTGTGTCTTTTTCTTCTTTTTTGCTGAATCCCTGCATCCCACCCCCCAAGTCTTAAGGATAACTTTTTGCATTCTTCACTTCAGATTCATACTGTGAACCTGGCCCTGAAATTTCCAGCAGTGATATGACTAAATATTAACAGTAAAGTGATAAAATAAGAAAACATTTAAAACAGTACTTAAGATACCACTAGCCAAATGATGTCATGCTAATGATTTCTACTTTTAGCTGACAAGTTGTGCTATTTAAACAACCAAATCTCACTGCAGACATCCTTCAGGAACAGGTACCAAGGCAACCACGCTGGTGCCAGGCGGTGGGGAGCCGTGGGGAGCCGTGGGGGGCTGGGGGAGGAAGAGCACACTCGATATACCGATAATGATCCAAAACACCATCACACACTTAAAAAATTATCTGAGAAAAAAACTAAAAACTGGACTTAATTCAACATCCATCTGGCATCTCTGAGAAAGGAAGAAAGAACTTAGGGCTCCCTGTCTTTAACACATTTGATATTTCAAAACTGCAAGTAAAGAAGATTCAAGTCCTCTGAATGAGATTATTTTAGAGGTTTTGTGCTTGACATTTTAGTGATATTTCTGGCCATGCCATCTTTGGTTGATTACTCAGGTATGAAATATTAAGCTAGGAGTCCCCATAACTCACTCCTGTTAGAACAGCTAAAAGTACGACATTGCTGCTGTCAAAATACGTCATAAAAGACTCCTATTTCAAAGCAGTTTCATGTCAAAAACTATTAATCATAATATCAATATATAGAACAAAGGAAGCAGGCAATACAAACTTCATTTCTCCCCAATATGAATAATGAGAAACAGTCATATATACACCCACAGCCTTCCTTCCTCAAACCCAGAATCAAATCCCAGTGGAATCAGGAGCCGAAGTCAGGAAGCACCACAAGACCAGCCAGCTGACGTGATTCTGGAGTATGAAAAGCGGGCTCACCAGGAAGTGGAGGGAAGAAACTATGTTCACAAATGTGACTGCATTATACAGCTCACGTGTGCATGACTCTGTGTGACAAGCTAAATAATGCCCTCCGCCCCCAGATATGTTCACGTCCCCATCCCTGGAACCTGTGAATGTCAGCTCACATGGCAAAAGGAACTTTGTAAATGTGACTTAGGAGCCTCAGATGGGAGATTATCTGGGTGGGCTTGATCTCATTGCAGTAGCCCTTCTACGAGGGATGGGGCCACCAGTGTGAGAGGAGGCAACGTGATGATGGAAACAGAGGACAGAGGACTCATTAGAGCTGGAAAGGGCAAGGAAAGAGATTCTTCCCCCCAGCCTCCTGAAGCAACTAACTCTGCCAGTTCCTTGATTTTAACTCAGTGACTTCTGCCCTCCAGAATAGTCAGTAACAGAACAAAGTGGTATAGTTTTAAGCTACTAAGCTGTAGTAACCTGTTACAGCAGCAATGGGAAACTACCGCACTAAGCAAAAGCATTCTGAGTGCTTAACTACATTCGCTTCTTCCACTATACCCACAGTTACCTTCTGCAGTGTAGGACACTTTTCAAGTTCTCAATGTACTATTCATAAATGTCTATGAAAATTGTTGCCTCCTGTTACACAGAGTGAGAATAACATGATACATTTTTATCTCAGCACAGAGAACTTACAAATACATTTTTTCTCACTGAAGGCTATGTAACCTTAGCAGCATTACAAAAACAAAACTGTACTTCCATATCAGACCCATAAAATGGGCATTCTTCTATTAAACTTCCATTAACCCCCACATCATTCTTTCTGTTGATTCTTCTTCTGTGCATGGAAGAAAGTTTTGGTCAAAGAGAAACAAAAATTAACGGATAAGCCCAAGCTCCTAGCTACGAAGTCTGGGGAATGGAGTGGCAAGAAAGCCACAGGAAAATTAACTGTGTGTCAGTTACTTGCTCACTGCTCTCTTCCTTATTCATCATAACCACAGGAAAGAAAAGATCAGGAGACAGTGAATGCCTACAAATGATAAAGGCTCTCAAAAGTTGTAAAGTAAGACCTTCAAGTTAGTTAGGGGTTTCTCTTTAACTTTCTTTTATGGAATTCATTTCCCTGTTTATGTCAAGAATTGCTTGCAGAGATGGCTGCCACTCTCCCTTCTCCCCATAACTACATCCTTAGTCCCTTGCTTGTGGCTTCTGGGCTTAGTCATGTGACTTGCTTTGACCAATGGGACCTTAGCAAATGTGGACCAAGCAGAGACTTACAAAGTGCCTATACACCTGGGATCATTCCACATGAATGAACCCAAACTAGCCTTCCAGAAGATGAAAGTCACAGGGAAGCGCACTGCTGAGCCGTAGCCGGCCAGCAGACATGTGAGTAAAACCATCCTAGACCATCCAGCCACCAGCCACCCCCAGCTGACTCCAGACCTATGAGAAAGTCAGTAATTTTCAGCTGAGATAGTTCTGACCAACAGAATTATGAGCAAATAAAATGGCTTTGTTTTAGTCCACTATATGGTGGGATAGTTTGCTATGCAGTAAAAGCTAACTTGATATACTTTATAAAGCTAACAAACACCCATCACAGAAATTATGGAAAAAGAAAATAACAAGTAGAATAAATCATCTAGAATCCCAACATACAAACACATAAATCAATAACTTTTTAGTTAATTCATTTTATGTAGCTCTGTAAATATTTTTTATAATTAGAACCACACCATAAATTCGACCTTGTAACATGCTAAGCATATCCATGTGCTTTTATGCTATACAATTTATCATAATTTATTTAACCACTCTTAAATCACTGGATATTAAAGTGCCTTTAAAATTTCACTATTATAAATACCACTGCTAAAAACATAGTTGTAAAACCTTTTGTCTGAGTTTTGATTAGTTCTTCAGGACAGTATCCCAGAAAGGAACATGCTGCCACAAAAGTGGAAAGATTTTATAGCGCCACATACATACAGCTGACACACAGTCTGGGACAACCACACTACCTTACAACCCAGCAGCATTGCACAAAAATGTCCATTTCACCAAACCTCACATCACTTTGTATAATTATTAAAAAAATCTTTGTTGATTGATACACTAGAAAATGGCAACTTCTTTTGATTTGCATTTGTTCAATTACTAATAAGGTTGACTAGTTTCATATGCTTGGCCATCAATCTCTTGTAGAACATCTGTTCTTACTAATTTTCTCATACTGAGGTAGCTCTGCCAACACCTTCAAGAGCAGTTAAGATAAACTGATACTGTGGAGCCAAGGCAGAGATTTTTTAATCCCAGGTTCAAAGATCATGTATACACATTTTCCCCCCAAGAGGATCTATAGCTTTCATCGTCTTCTTTAAGTGGTCCATGATCTCATAAATACTGAGAACCAACTGAGCTCAGTGAGGAAGAACAGTATTAGCAGGATTCAGCATGGAGACACTCAAAGGTGTCCAACCAGTCACAGAATACCTAAATAAATGGAAAGCAGAAGTTTTGGTGAGTGCCAAAGGAAGGTATAGGAGGAAATAGGGATGACGTCATAATAAATACATTAAATTGTATTCAAGTCATGAAATTTAATATATGCCATTGCTTTCCCTCTTCTTTTCCTTGCTGTTGTTTCTGCTAAAGACCAGCCAAATTCTCATCTCTGCTTACTATGAATTGACTGTTTATCCCATTGTAACTGAAGCCCCAATGACCAGTGACATGATGTTAGGAGGTGGGGACTTTGGGAGGTGATAAAGTCATGAGGTGAAGCCCTCATGAGTGGGATTCGTGGCCTTATAAGAACAGACTGGAGCCCCAGGTGGTGTGGCTCAGTGGACTGAGTGCAGGCCTGCAAACCAAAAGGTTGCTGGTTCAATTCCTAGTCAGGGAACATCCCTGAGTTGTGGGCCTGGTCCCCAGTAGGGAGCATGCAAGAGGTAACCACACACTGATGCTTCTCTCCCTTTTTCTCCCTCCCTCCCCCTCTCTCTAAAAATAAATGAAATATTAAAAAAAAAAAGAATAGTCTGGAGAGAATGACTTCCCTTTCTGCCACATGAAGACACAGCAAAAAAGCAGCTGCCTATAAACTAGGAAGAGGGTCCTACCAAGAACAGAATCAGCCAACACCTTGATCTTGGATTTCCCAGCCTCTGGAACTGTGTGAAATAAATATCAGTCGGAGGCTAAGAACTACATGATTTCACTCATATGTGGGATATAAAACTGAAACTCAGAAACACAGACAACACTACGGTGGTTACCAGAAGGAAGGGGGTGTGGGGATAGAGGGTAAAGGGGGCCAAATAATTGGTGATGGAAAACGACTTGACTTCAGGTGGTTGGCACACAGCGCAGTATACCAATCACGCATCACAGTAATGTACACTTGAAACCTATATGACCCTGTTAAGCAGTGTCACCCCAATGAATTTAATTCAAACACCTCTGTTAAAGCAGCCCAAACTGAAGTCTTTTCAGACTCTCTGAAGCCATGCTAATTTTTGCCCTGCCTGAAATCCTACTGCAATTCCATTTGGTGTCCGAACTTAACAGTTCCTTAACTGTTCTTTAGGTTCATCTGGTTCATAGGTTCTTTAGGTTCATAACTCTGTTATGGGAGAACATGGTGTCCTTCACAAGGACTGGAAAGATATTAGATAATGTTAATTTTATAAACGTTTAATAGATCCCTAGTCACTGTCACAGAACATAAGTAATGGGGAAAAGCATGGAGTTTGACAGATAAAGATTCTACCTCTGCAACTTTAGTGAGTTTCCTTCTCAAAGCTTCACCTTGCTCACCTGTAAGATGGGGAAACAGTAACACCACTTCCGTTACCTACCTTGTAATCTACCTTGGTTACAAATAAATATCTTAGAAGAGATGAACACTCATAAATGGTAATTATTAGTTATTATTATTGACATTTTCAAATTTATTCATTTATAAAAACTGATCAATTCAAGACAGTGAAATGCACAGCTATAAAAAAAATCTTGGTAACACAGAAAATGCAATGCTATTCACAATGATGTCTGCTACAGTTCATGCAGTCATCCTGAGGGTATGATTTGACGGTGCAAAATCTGCTAGTCTGAAGAAAGAGTTGTGATAAACTGAGGTTCAAAGAACTGCTATGAAGAGTGCAAACACAGACCAAAAAAAAAATTTGTTAAATATGTGAACTGCTAAAGTTTAAAAAAAAAGGCATACTGAGTGACTTAGCTGTTCTGGAATATCAATTAAAAGCATGAATGGAAAGAACAAGGCTGGTCTCTTGGTCACTGTCCTAGGAGCACAGTAAGCTGAGAAATAACATTCTCTAAGATGCTGTAAAACCGAGCAACTCATTTTTCTGCATTATTTTACAGCAAATTATAGTAGGGAAGTCTTTTGGATAGCAATTGCTTTTGCTTGGGTCACCCGAAATGACCAAACAACGAACCTTTAACACCAACCATTGATCTTGCTAATTGCATCTGCCACTATATTTGCTTCTTTTGTTTCCAGGCAGCCCTCCTTTCCAACACTATTCCAATTGTTAAATGGTCAGAACACACAAGTGACAGATTTAGTGTTTCACCGGCAATTTATACAGCTGAATGCAATACTGTTGTACTGAATCATGATTTATTTGTCTCACACTGCAGCACATAACCTTTTAAATGCAAGGGAAAAAAGCCAACACCTCTTTAAAGTTTATATATGACCATCTACCACTATATCCTATGAACTAGATTCAAAAGAGAACCAATCAAATAAGTGATGGATTTCTCTCCAGGTAGCTATAACTTAATGCACAATCCCTTCCTATATCCTGGGCTCACTCACTGCTCCTTACCTAATGTGGTTCAGAAAATAATTTGGGAGGTACACAAAAATGATGCCCATGGTACTCAGCTAACAGAACCTAGAACAAAGGGTTAAAACTAAGAGCATTGGAGGTGGGAATTCTATATTGAAGGGTCCATGGATACACCTGGGGCATCTTAAAATTCTCTAAATTATAAACAAATCTTTATGTGCAAAAACATACATTTCGGGGAGAGTAGCTCTAGAGGTTTCACTGGTTCCTCAAAGGGATCAATAATTCTTAAAAAGATAAAAAATAATGGCTTATAGGGACTTGACCTATTTTAGCAAAATAAAAGGGAAATAAGGCATAAATTAGGATCTGAATAATGAAACCATATCAAGAAACATCAAACTATGTATAAGGTTCATACATAAAAAGTAAGAGGTGAGAGAAATGGTTGGTGCTATGGGCTGAATTGTGTCCTTTCCCAAAACAGTCATGTTGAAGTCCTAACCCCTGCTGCCTGGATGTGACTGTGTGTATTTGGGGATAGGTTCTTTACAAAGATGATTTAGTCAAAATGAGGTTATTAGGGTGGGCACTATTGCAATATGACCAGGGACCTTATAAGAAGAGAACATTTGGACACAGACACCCACAGAGGGAAGATGATGTGATGACAGAGAGAGTAGATGGCCATCTAAAAGCCAAGGAGAACAGATTCCGTCTTCAGAGCCCTTGGAAGGAACCAGTTCTACTGAATCCACGATCTGGAACTCCTAGCCTCCACAACTGTAAGAAAATGAATTTCTATTGTTTAAATCACCCACTGTGAGGTACTCTGTTACAGTGGCCTAGCAAACTTTACAGAATTGGTCTTAGTTGTAACAGTGAGTTAAGAGATAATTCAAGAAACAATAAAGACCAAGAGATTCTTTTGAGAGTTAAAATGTGCTGATACCAAGAATGAAAGTGGAAATGGTCTTGATGAGCATCTGTAAGTAATATGGAAGATGGCATGTATGACGGTACCTCCATGTCTGCTATGGCATCCGACCACTGAGTATGAGGTCCAAGGGATAAACCGAGTAAAAATAACTGCTTGTGGCCTGTACATGGGCAAGAAAGAGCCAGAAAAATATTTTTTATACCTGCTCAATGGGAGAGTTATCAGATATTAATCCAGACTTCTGCTTCTGGGAATAATGAAGTAACTGGACAAAATAAATGATATAACTGCTTGTAGATACCGGGCAACAGGCAGCCCAGGATGTTGATACCTGAGAGAAGGGAACTAAATGAGTGGAAACCCACCGCCACCCTACTATTCTCCTAGAAGCCTTTCCAGAAAGCCACGCAGGAAGTGGGCAATCAAACAATACAGTGGTGTTGCTGAGCTGAAAGGAGAGAGATCAGGGTTTGAGGCTACCGAGGGGGTGGGGATCTGTGGGGCAGGGTAGTAGGAAAAAAGAATGAGAAAGACAGAGACCCAGACAACTGCACAGCAGTCTTCATGAGTGTTTGGCTGAATGATAACTGCAGTATCTAGGGCAAGATTCCTTGAGGCTATCAATTCAGTCAAACTCCAATCAAAATCCCAGCAGGCTGATTCTAAAACCTATATGCATGTCCAAAGGATGCCAAATAGCCAAAATAATTTGGAAAAAGTTAGAAGACATACACTATGTGATTTCAAGACTTCTTGTGAAGCTACATATGAGGACAATGTGGTGTGCTATAAAGGTTTAACAACGAACACAGTCTAGAAATATACCCATGCGTACAGTAAATTGGTTTCATACCCACACACACGTAAATTGGTTTTTTAGACCCACACTTGTATAGTAAATTGGTCCTTGACTAAGCACTAAAGCAATTCAATAGGAAAAGGAAGTTCTTTTCTATAAATGGTGCTGAAGCAATTTATATGGAAAAATTGATCTCATATGTTACACAAAATTTAATTTGAACTGATCATAGGCCTAACCGTCCATAAGGGCAGGGATTTTTCTTTCTTCCCTTCCCACCACACACTGATACCTTCCAGGTACTTGGAACAGTGCACAACACACACAGTTGGTACTGAACACATATTTGTTGAATAAAAGAGCTATGCATAAAAACAAACAAACAAACATGCCATCATAGAAAAGAACTGGAGGGTACTGCTGAGAATGGTAAGGCAAGGGGCTCATGGACAAAAAAATCACACGAGTCGGTACCTGACCAGGTGTGCAAATATTCAGGAGATGCTAAGTAGAGAGTAAAGACCACAAAGAACAGAGAGGCAGCCACTGAGAGACGCCGGTGAGTGGGTGAGGGAGAGGAGTGGCATAAAAAACATGGAGGCCTGGCCCTAAGGGGTCTTACAGCTCAAAGAGTACTTTAAAGAAGTCTATCCACAGAAGTGACGATATCCAATTTGCGATTTCATAAAATCACCTTGCTGGCTGTGGGAAGAATGGAGTGGAAGGAGCCCGGGAGGGAGCAGGGAACCCAGTTAAGAGGCTGTACAGCCACCCAGTTGAGAGAAGAGGGTAACATACTCTTCTCTACTTAGGATGGACTCTCCAGGGTTACACTGCAGTTGGCATTCTGGTAGATCTATCTAGGTATAGTTGTGGTTTTCATTTTGTCATTTTCAACTGTTCGTTCAGTTGTTTCTTTCAAAGATTCTCTTTATGAGAGGAGGGATCAGGTTTATTTCACTTATGCCTGTTCCCCAAACTGAACAGATTACAAGAACATTCTGTATACGGAGCCAGAGGTCAGGATCAGACATGCTAAGTCCAATTGGGACTGTCCAAGGAACAGAACCATTCTTTTTAAAACAGCAAATATAAAAGGTAACAAAGGGACTACTGAGGTCCATTAAAATCATTAAATGTATGCTGAGAATGAGCATGGATGGGCCTGTTTACTAACATTAGAATGTAGCTACCGCCTAAAACGTTACAGAAGTTCAGATGGCACCATTAGATGCTTTTGTGCAGCGAGTAGGTGAGCAACCTACAGAATACTCAGCTGAAAATGTGAACAACGCAGGAAGGGCTAAATAAACATGAATAAGAATGGCTGATCTACGATGACAAGTTCTGACAAGACATAACGATCATGAGCCTTTCATTAAGTCCTGGTGTTGACAACATGAAGGACATCTTCCCCCATTTCACCCCTCCCCTAGCCCCAACCCCCCAACAGAAACCCACACTCACATAAACAATTCCATTTCAGTCTGGCTCCATGTAATATTGCTTATTTTTTATATAGGCATAATATAATATAGGAGATACTTTGAGGGAGATGCTACATAAATGTAGTAAGATATATACGTATGCAGGTGATAGAAACTGTATTTACAGATATGCCTCTGGAATAAAAAAAATTAAATCTGGAATCTCATACTGCTGGCATTTCTCCCAGGGCAAGAATACATTTAGTGTCCTATTAAATCAAAAGATGGTCCAGTGCAAACGGTGGCACGCTTTCCCAGCTGGTGTTCACACAGATTGATGCGTGTGTTCAATCACACTTAACCTGACACTGGGCTTCCCGAAATCTATCACACGGAAAGGAAACGTTTTATGTGCTGCATCTTCCCACCACCTTTAAGGCAATAACTCACCAGGTAGAAATATAATTCACTTAACATTTTTAAAATCCACAGTTAAAGCATTTTCCAAGGCTAAAAATTCATCGAAATGGAATATACAGAAAACGGAACTTGTTAAAAAAATCAGGTAGGAGAACTGATGGGAGTCATTTTTTGATGATCAACTAAGCATGGGAGTCAAAGAATATGATATATAATTTTTTGTGAAGTATGGTAAGAGGTATATTAACATAGAAATAAAATGTAAGAGCACATCATATAATTCAAGTCAAAATTTAAAGTTGGGTAATGCCTTTCTATCCCTCACATTTTTTTTGTCTCGAACAAAAAAAAACCCAAAAAAACCAAGGCATATGTTTGGAACCACTGTACTCTCTCATCTAAAGATAAATGATGCCTTTTAATTGCCTCAATGTTAATACATTTATGGATAGCCTATTGAGAAGACTATTTTTGAAATCAAAAGACCTGAACTAAAAATCTGACGCTGCCAGTAACAAGCCACATCAATTCTGTAGGTCTGGGCAAGTCACAACCCCCTGAACGCTTTGGTTTCGCCATCGTTAAAAAGCGGCCAAGAACTTCCCTTCCCGTGTTTACAGCATTGAGATAAAGTCTATGAAATTGTTTTGCAAATTATAATCTCTTGTGTATAAACTGAGGTACTTATAATTCTATCCAGCTTAAAAGTAACTTCAAAAGTCTTTGTGATCAACTGACAACCTCCGTTCTGTACAAGAGGCAGTTTACAGTCCCACAGAGACAGTGCCACGCCTGCTCTTACCCTAATGCATCACGGCACGTGGCACCCATTTCACAGACTAACGATTACTCCTTGGATGTATCTTCATTAACATCTAATCCAGAGGCTTTTCCCCCATAAAATGCTATTTCTTTATATAGACCAATTTACATTTTACTTTATCCTAGCATAACACAGAAGCAGCAAATGGTCCTACCTTCGGTTAACCTGGTACAGTTACCACAGACTTTGGCACGGGCTCTACGTCTAGGTCCTGGGCTACCAAGCCACAGGAAATCAGCAGGCTACTAACCTGGTTCTCCGAGCCTCAAGCTCCCCACTCCCCATAAAATGGGGAGAAAGCCCCCAACCTCCCACAGCTGTTCAGATTTAAGTGTGAAGATACACATAAAATGCCTAATGGCACTATTTATGTACTAAATAAATATTAGCCTTCTCTCCTCATATCCTTTTGACTTCTTCAGATCAACACAGAAGAAACTAAAATAATAAAAACAAAATAATAAAAGTTTTAACCTATAAACAATATAAACATACAAATAAGTGCTCTGCCACTTCCTGGCTCCCACTGCAGGAACCTCCTGCTTCTTCGCTCCTCCTCCTCTCCGGCTCCTCTCAGAGGACCTGCACCTACTTCTCCCTGCTGATCACAAGCCCTAGCACCAGATGCCCCAACCATGCCCAGGCCTTATGGTAGCTTTCCCAGAAGGCTTGGGTAGGTGCACCTCAGCCCAAATCGGTCCCTACTTCCAAAGGGCAGAGAAAGAAACTAAGAGTACATTATAGCTAAAGTAACAATGAGGCAAGTAAGAGTAAGAGCGATTGTTACGGAGTCAACGTTCACCAAGTGCTTTTTGCCAGCAGGTCAGTGGACTCCTGTTGGCTGGCAATTCCCACTATAAGACAGGGTCCAGAAATACAGTCAGGGTTTGCAAACTCCAGTGTGCAGTTCTGAAGGGGGCAATGAAGCTAATGCAGTAAAAGGAGCAAAAGAAACAATGATGTGAGGGAGGGGACTAGACTAACAGCACTTTCAAGAAAGTCTCAAGTGGACTTCCTTGACATTTGCTAGGAGAGAGTCTACAACGGGGCTACATGAAACATGCATCTTCAGACTTGCGCACCACTGTTCAGACGCTGGCAGCAGTGCTCCACACTGAACGTTACAAATCCTGCAATGGCCCAGTGAACAAGAGGATATCACATCTTATTTTTATGTATTAAAAAGTGATTTTTAAATAAAAACAAAATATACAAAATACTGTATACCGTATTATGTAATTTTTTCCATTTTCATTTTACCAGGAATCAAACATAATCAAAGTGGCTCAGGTGAGGTTCTGATGACCTAGAAATTGCACCCCCAGTTGGAAAAAGGCCAGCTGCTATCCACTATGGCCAGTGATTAGCATGTGGGTGAATGACTTGCTCAATGTCATCCATCTGGCAATGCGTGGAGGAAGGACTGTATCCCGGGCAGGCTGGTACCACACACTGCATTCCACTATGCTGCCCCGCGTCCTGACGTCACTGACAAGCCTAAGGTGGACACATCAACAAAAGTGAGGAGGTGAGAAGTAGAAAAGATGGCAAATTCAGTAGTGCTACTTCTCTATCTAATTAAATAGACCATGATCCAACTCTAGCTTGCACAAGTAACTGGACTTAGGCAGAGAAAATCAAGTTTGACAACAACATAAAGATGGCTTGGTGCTGTACACCTGAACCTAATACAAAATAATATTAAATGTGAGACTTCCAGCCAAGATGGAGGCGTAGGTGGACACACTGTGCCTCCACTCACAACCAAAATTAAGGACAACAAAGATTTAGAAACAAGAAAACAACCAGAACTCAGATAATCAAACTGTTCGGAAGTCCAACAACCATTCATCCAGACCGGTAAGAGGGGCGGAGTTGTGGCAGGAAACAGCCGAGGTGCAGACCGGGCACGCAGGCAGCAGCAGCTGGCAGCCCCCAGGTGCACAGGCGGTGGCTAGCGGACCCCGAGCATGGGGTGGCAACTGTGCAGACCCAATGAGGCTGCACAAGGCAGCTGGCTGACTGGGTGGTCCCACATTCATGTGCAGATAATCCAGGCATAGGGGAAGTGGCAGAAGGGACTGGAATCCAAGAGTGAGCAGAGCAATCACCTTTGTTTCCTCTCGGACCCCGCCCCTACATACAGCCTCACTACCCAGCGACTGGGCTGCCCTGCCCTGGGGAACACCTAAGGCTCCACCCCTCACTATGTAACAGCTGCGACTACACCAAAAAAACAAACAAACAAAAACAGAAACAAAAATGGCTCAAACCAGAGAATAAATCAAAGCCCCAGAGCCAATTTATCTAAGCGACAGAGATAGCCAACCTATCAGATGCACAATTCAAAGCCGTGGTGATCAGGATGCTCACAGAATTGGTTGATTTTGCTCACAAATTAAATGAACAAATGAGGGCCACAATAAGTGAAATGAAGAAAAATGCACAGGGAACCAATAGAGATGGGAGAAAAACTGGGACTCAAATCAATGAAGTGGACCCGAAGGAAGAAAGAAACAACCAAACAGAAAACAAGGAAGAAACAAGAATTCAAAAAAATGAGGAGAGGCTTAGGAACCTCCAGGACATCTTGAAACGTCCCAACATCCGAATTATAGGGGTACCAGAAGGGGAAGAAGAAGAGCAACCAGTGGAAAACTTATTTGAACAAATAATAAAGGAGAACTTCCCCAATCTGGCAAAGGAAATAGACTTCCAGGAAGCTCA
>PVKU01005797.1:0-116022 GCA_004027475.1 Anoura caudifer
CGAAAATCCTACTGCAGTTTGAGAGGCACTGCTATAAGCTCCTTAATCTAAGATAGTGCTTCCTCCTTTGAGGCAGGGGCCTTCTGTAGTTTTATTTACTCACAAATCTTTCCGGATACCTTCCTGCCACCCCAGTTTAGAATCTGAGCAAACCCTTCTGCTGTCCAGCTGCTTGCAGCAATCTTGATTCATCCTTGAGGTTCTTACCTCATGTGTAAAAAACTAACAATTTGCTCAAAATAGTATAGCAACTGTGAATCTTTGTATCTTTTTAACAATTTCTATCTCCCTTTGGTTCTGAATACTTCAATTTTGTTTTTTGAAATCATTGCTTACAACAAATGTACTTTGTGTCTAGAATTACAAGGGAAACTTAAAAGTATCATTGGGCTGTGATATAAAGACTTTTCCAAAGACTCAGAGCACACAGGCGCTGAAGGACAGTGTTGGCCTTTCACCTGTCCCTTCTGGTTGGTGCTGGGACGGGGCAGTGGGTGGGCTGGCAGGGTTCCTGCCCAGGTTGTCAGAGAAGGGACCAAGGAGCTGCTGGAGTCCCAGCTCGCAGTCCTGGCTGCCAAACCAGAACGCCAATCCACTGTTCCCTCAAAACAAAGGCTCAAGAAGTCATTTGACTAGACCTGCTCCTGGGCGACTGCTGTGGTTGAAAAGCACTTCTAACAGGGTTAGAAGGGTGGGAACCAAGCAAATGGGGAGTTCCAGGTGCCGAGAATGATTTAGGTTACCAACGGCTCCTGCCTTGACACTGCCAACATAAAACGATGTTGGTATTGGAAAGATGAGTAAATAAGAATACCAAATCCGATTGACATTATTTTTAGTATGTTGGTAATTGTGTAGAAATCTATACTTCATTAGACTGGCAAAAGAAGTTGGTTGCTTTATTGAGGATTTACTACCAGTAACAACTAATGACTTGGTAGTTTTCTGAAACAAGAAAAAGATTTTTTTTTTACACATTCTCGAAAAGAAGACAAAAGAGACAAGACTGTACAATGTGATATAGACAATCTCTTAAATAAATGGTGTTGAGAACACTGGACAGATAAATGCCAAGAAAGAAAGAGAACAAAGAAAGAGAAGAGAAGAAAGAGAAGAAAGAGAAGAACGAAAGAAAGAAAGAAAGAAAGAAAGAAAGAAAGAAAGAAAGAAAGAAAGAAAGAAGAGAAAGAGAGAGAGAGAGAAAGAAAGACAGAGAGAGAGAAAGAGAGAGAGAAAGAGAGAAAGAGAGAGAGAGAGAAAGAGAGAAAGAGAGAGAGAGAGAGAGAGAGAGAGAGAAAGAAAGAAAGAAAGAAAGAAAGAAAGAAAGAAAGAAAGAAAGAAAGAGAGAGAAAGAGAGGAAGAAAGCACACCACTTTTTACATCATGTAGAAAAATAACCTCAAAGTGCATTAGAGACTAAAATTTAACACTGAATACCATGAAACTCCTCAAAGAAAACATAGGTATTAAAATCTTTCACATCACTCTCAGTAATGGTTTTTTTAGTACATCTCCCAAGGAAGGGTAACAAAAGAAAAAATAAACAAATGAGACATCAAGCTTTGCACAGAGGAAAACTATCATCAACAAAACAAAAAGACAACCTACCGAATGGAAGAAATTTGCCAAGATACATCCAATAGGGGGTTAAGATGCAAAATTTATGAAGAACTCATAAATTTTAACACCAAAAACCCCCAAACAATCCAATTTTTAACAGTACAGAGGAGCTGAAGAGATATTTCTCCAATGAGGACATATTAATGGTCAATAAACATAGAAAAAGTTGTTCCACATCACTAACCATCACAGAAATGCAAATTAAAACCACAGTGAGATATCAACTCACAACTATCAGAATGGAGAAAAGGGAATTTTTGAGCACCGGTGGTATGATTATAAATTGGTGCAGCCACTATGAAAAACAGTATAGAGGTTCCTCAAAAAATTAACTACTATGTGTCTTAGCAATCCCATCTCTGAGTATATGAAGAAATCCAAAACACTAATTCGAAAAGGCAATATGCACCTCTATATTCAATGTAGCATTATTTTCATAGCCAAGATATGAAAGCAAAGTAAGTGTCCATCAACAGAAAATGGATAAAAACGATGTGGTACATATACAGTGTGGAATATTACTCGGCCACAAAAAGCATGACATCTCACCATTTGCGACAGTACGGATAGACCTAGAGGGTATTATGCTAAATGATATAAGTCACACAGAGAAAGACAAATACCACATGACTTCTCTTACATG
Organism: Anoura caudifer; assembly: GCA_004027475.1. Lineage (NCBI taxonomy): Eukaryota > Metazoa > Chordata > Mammalia > Chiroptera > Phyllostomidae > Anoura > Anoura caudifer. The sequence goes on from PVKU01005797.1 coordinate 2,264, forward strand.
TACAATCTAAAATATAAACGAACAAAACATAAACTTATACATATAGAGAACATTTTGATGGTTGCCAGATGACATGGGTGTTGTGGGTATGAATAAAAAAAAGGGAAGGTATGAAGAATACAAGTTGGCAGTTATGACAATAGCCTCAGGGATACAAAATACAGCATAGGGAATACAGTCAATATAATTGTAGAAGTATGTATAGTGTCAGGTGGGTACTAGACTTTTTGGGGTGATCACTTTGAAAGTTATATAAATATCTAATCACTATGTTTTATATCTCAAACTAACATAGTATTGTATGTCAACTGTAATTTAAAAAAACTTGTTTAAATTAAAATAAATAAATATCTGCCAATGGCAAAAATATTCATATGTAATGCATGTCAAATTTTCTTAAAATAAATATTTTTCCTCTAAAATTGCTATCAATAAGGCAAAATTATCATTACATTCCTATGTTTCTGGATGCCCAGTAGCATCCTGCTCGGCTCTTACCTCTCTATGTACTCTGCAAGAAGCTGTTCTGCAGCAGATGAATACATCCATTCATTTCCAACTTTCTTTGTATATCCAGGTACCTCTTCATTTTTTTTGTTGAACTTGAGATTCAAACCCACATTTGCTTTATGGTCTCCATGAGGGCTAAATTTAAACCACACATACACATACAAGTTTTAAAATCTTGTTTAAAGAACAAAAAGTTTTGCTTTCAATTCTTAGAAAAACTTAGTATTGATTGTCTTCTGCATTTTAATTACCACAGTTATTTCCAAAGTAGCAGTAATTAAAAAAATAGAGGAAAGGCTTCAAAATCAAAGTTAACAAAGCATTAACAGTTAGCATATATTATGTAATTAGATGGGAGAGTGAAATAAGAAAATTCAGGGAAATATATTATTGAGATTCACACACACCTTGATACCTTATTTCAAGGTTCAATTTGTTAGCTGATAAAAATAACAATTGTCTTCTCAACCACTGATAACATGCGTCATTTAGATAACATATTACCATCAGAGGATTTTATGCATAATTTTTAAGGACAAGTCAGAGCAATTAATGAGAGAAAATATATATGGAAATATTAACCATTTTATCTTTATCATTCAATTTTTTTCTTCCACTTTTAAGTAAATTTCTTTAACATAAACTTACTTTCTCCTAGATCCTCTTCCAATAAAAATACTTCCTGTAAACCTTGAAACAAGGTATCCACTCACTCCAAGGCGACTGGCCAACACATATCCTGGGTTGTACTTTATAGAATATTTCTTTAAATATAAAAACAAAAAAGTCAATTACAGAAACACAAAGCATTCAATATTATTTCTTTATGTTTAAAGTTTGGAGGTATCCAAGACAAGATTAGTCATTGGATTGTGGCTATATAAAAATTCTCAAAAGTGATCACTTCCCCTTCTTTTTAAGGGATCTGTAGGCAAAATTTCTCTGCTCCTCCTTAAAGGATAGAATTCCCAAGGGCCAGTAAAAGGAAGAGGAAATATACAGTTTGTGAGCCTGTCTCAAGAAATAAACTCTACTCTAAATACTAAGTGGCAAACATTGCAGCTAAGAATTATATTAAAAAAATTAATTTTTATATTCCGAGTAGGGCTTAGTAAAGTACCCGGGACAAAATGAGGCCTTGATAATTATTATAGTCAATAAAACGTAAGTATATCATCAAAATAGCTGCTACTGAACAAAATTAACAGTATACTTCATACATGGATATAAATAATACCTGTTTCTCCTAATATTTCTGATCATATCAAAGTAACAAGTATGTATAAGTTTATAACTAACACAGTCAATAAAATATAATCTTAAAGGAAAGAAACCATGTAGATTGTCAATTTTTAAAAAAAATATCAGATCACATAATTTCTAGCCAGGAAGCAAACTGAAAACCCAGCACCGAGTGTGGTAGGTGAGTGACCACATGCTTCTAACAGTGTACACAGTGATGCACACTTATTTCACATGGGTTTTAGGTGCTCCACTTACATTAATGAGTATATAAATAAATAAATGTACTATGTTTATATGAGTTATATATTTTATATAAACATTTTATATGAATATAAGGACATTTTATTACCAATATATACAAAACTTCCAGAGATTGGTAAGGAATTAATTCAGACACCATTATTATTATTATTTTTTTAATATTTTATTTATTTATCCTTAGAAGGGAAGGGAAGGAGGGAGAGAAATATCAATGTGTGGTTGCCTCTTGTGCGTCCCCTGCCAGGAACTGGCCTGCAACCCAGTCATGTGCCCTGACTGGGAACTGAACCGCAATCCTTTGGTTCGCAGACCCACGCTCAATCCACTGAGCTACACCAGCCAGGGCAGACACCATTAAATTTTAATGATCTTGTCTACAATCACTTTGAAATGGACAAATATTTTTAGTGGTCTGGAATATAAAGATACTATTAAAATATATTAATAGGCTAGTAAAGAATATGACACAGTTTCTCCATCAAGAACCTTATCAGATTTGGAAATAATACAGACAAATCAAGTATGCTTTCCAGAACAGATAGTAAAAATTGAGGTAGGTGTTCTCTATCACAGGTAGTAGTACTTTTCTAATAATCATTAAGTTACAATAATCAGCACAGGCTACTAGAATTCGGTGTTCAGGTGCCAACTGTCCCATGAGAAAAAGGACGTAATTGTCCAGCCCCAAATACCAATAGTACTCCTCTTGAGAAATACTGTGTTATAGTATAATCAAAATTAATTAAAACCATACAAATATCCTAGAACATGTAAAATAAACAGCCAAGAACATCAGGGAAGGGAAAGAAGGCTTCAACAGACTTTAACGGTACATAAAGAGAAAGTATCTTGAAGAAGGCCCACCTAGCAACACTGTACACCAGAAGTGAGCAGGCTCCTAGAAAAAGGCAGGCATGAAGGAATGAATCAAAGTTCTTCCAATCACATGCAGAACAGACCTCCCAACTTCTTTATCTGATGGGACACTCTCCTGGTTTCCTGATTGCTTTCTGGATTCTTCCTCCAAAAGAGGCCTGATGGTAAGATTTTAGGAACTTTTCTGCCTTCCCTAAAGTTTCCTCATGGGTATGCTGCTGCCTAATGCTTAAATTCATCCCACAGGATAAACTTTAGATTTTACCATTAGAGAAAATAAAAGTACCAATAGCTGGCTGCTTGTGAATTAATTTTAGTCAAGTTAATTATCCAATCAATAAGCAAATATAACAGATACCAACCAGCATCCTTCCCTTATTTTAACAGGGAAAAACAAAAGGAGGTCAGTAAACATCTTTGTAGAAACAGGTCCTGAGGAAGGATGCTGTGACCTTACATGAAATTTTCTAATTTACTCAAGGGGCTGTTTGTCTCTAGCTGAGTAGAGACATTTAATTTGTATAGGAAGGACATTTGTCACTGTAACTAAAAATGTAGGCTTTAATTATGAAACATTTAAAAAACCCAAGTTTATTCCCAGAGGGTATGCTAATCAATGTGCTGCTTAAAAGCTTGAATACAATAACCCATAATAACCATTATAGATTAATAATGGGATTTCAGTGATTTCTCCCTCAAAGGTCTACATAAATTCTGAGCAAAGTTTACACTGAGCAAAGTTTATTTTTAAATAATCCTAGATGTAACTTTGAGAGCCTTTAATCAGTACTCAATAAAATATTTGCAATAAATTCAAAGAAGTTGGCAAAAATGTCCTTCTAATATATTTATTTTTAATTTTTTAAAGATTTTATTTATTTTTAGAGGGGGCAAGGGAAGGAGAAAGAAAGGGAGAAAAACATCAATGTGTGTTGCCTCTCACACACCCCCGAATGGGGACCTGGCACACAACCCAGGCATGTGTCCTGACTGGGAATCAAACTGGCCACCCTTGGGTTCGCAGGCCAGCACTCAATCCACTTAGCCACACCAGCCAGGACCCCTCTAATATTTTTAAAGCTCAATTTGGAATTGAACAATATGGACTATAGTACTCACGTGCTGGTTCTGTATTAAAGCATCAAGACTGGGTTCACATGGAATGCTGAAAACCACACGAATCCTACCTTCTGTAATCACATCCCCTGAATCCTGAACCTTGCAGGAAAAAAAATCACAGTATGCTTTAGTCCGCTTCACTATATTTTATTTACTTGACTTTTCTACTTAATTGAACATTTTGTTATTTCTGAGATACGATCAGACAACAAAGTTGGATAGTGGAAATTCTCATGGAATTTGTAAGTGAATGTGATTAAACTGCAAATTTGAGTCATTGTACCTTGTTAACCAGTCTTTTTAAAATTAACTTTTAATTTGCAAATAAGTAAAAGTTAACCAGTCTTTTTCTTAAGTTAAATTTTAATTTGCAAATAATTTCAAACTACTAAAAAGTTGCAAAAACAGGTCAAAGGACACCTGAACAACACTTACCCAGATTAACCTACTTGTAAACATTTTCTTCTACTTGTGTTAACATTTGTGCTCTGCCTGTGCATTTAAATATACATAATTATTTTTCTGAACCTTTTGAGAGTATATTACATGTATTGTGCTGCTTACCCCTAAGTATTTCAGTGTCTATTTCCTAAGAAGGATATTTCATTATATAATCACAGTATAATTATTAAGTACAAAATTTACACTGATAAAATACTTTAAAAAACTGTCCATAGTCCTATTTTGTCAGTTGACCTAAAAGTGTCCTTTATAAAAAAATTCCTTTCTCCCTCTATTCCAGGATCCAGGTTATGATCAGATATTGCATTTAACTGTCAAATTTCTTTAAGTTCCTTCAATCTAGAATATATCCAGACCTTTTCTCTCTCTTTCATAACACTGACATTTTTAAGATTACAATTCATTCTTCCCTCTCTACCCTGCCTTAAAAAAAAGATTATGCATTTCCAACTTCTCTGATGCTTCCTTGTGATTGGCTTAAGGTTATATAATACTGAGAGTCAGAATACTGCACAGGTGATGTGTGCTTCTTAAAATATCACGTCTGGAGATACATGATATATTGAATAGTTTCATCTGTTCCTCATCATAGTACTAACTTTGATCATAGCATCAAGATGTTACTCGATTTCTTCACTGTACAATTACAATTATTTGTTGCCCTCAAAACCAATAGTTTGTGGTAAAACGCTTTCAAGACTATGAAAATAACTCACTCCTGATAAAAAATTTCTTCTAGATTTAGTTTCTAATAATGATTGTTGCCTAATTCAATCTATATCCTAATGGTTATAAAACGATGGTTTCCACCCCCAGCATTATCCCTACATTTACCTTTGATATAATACTCTAAGCAAGAGCCCTTCCCTTCACTATTTACTTATTTATTACCACTAAGTAATTACAAATTCTAATCTCCCCAACCAATGATTTATAATTATTATAATTATTACTTTATTATTTTGATACTCAATTTGTCCCAGACTTGACCAGTAGGAGCCCCTTAAACCTGGTCCCTGTGGCTATGTGATGTGCTCCCATCATTCTTTTGAGCTCCCTTACTTTCTGATACAAGAGGTTTCAGGCTCATCTTTTACCTACCCTGCCCCAGCCCTGTAGCCCACCATTTCTCTGATAAGCCCTGTTCTTTTTAGTGGGACATAGCATTACAGGTCAAGGTCTGGGTATCACATGTATTCACTGCTACCAGAGTGTCTTTACTTCTGATCCTTTTGCGCAAAAAGAGCTAGAAAATATGTGTATGTATTGGCATACATGCCTATTTGCATACACTTTTTTCCACATGAGAACTGGACTTCCCCAAAACATCAACACATTTACAAATTCATCAACCCAATAATACATCTAAAATAACTATAGAATTGATTTATATATACCACCACAATATACCACTAAAGAGAGCAGGATTTGAATTATTTTTTCTCCCCACCTCCCAACACCAACCTGTTCAAGACTAAAAATATAGCCAAATACTATGTTCATTAGTTAGATGAAGAATTCATTCTTATTTTCCCCCTCAGTATTATCTTTTATTTTACACCTAAATGAACAGAAGTTGAAGAATTGTATTAACTTTAAACTAGAAAAAAATTAATTAACAATAACAGGAACTAACTTCTCCAGCACAGCCGTAATAGGGGGTTCCCAGCATAAAGACCATACTTCTTGGAGGAAACAAGTCATCCAATGTTTTGATATGGGAGAAACGGGAATCAAAAGCTCGGATGTCCTATATAGAATGAAATAGAAAAGTATATCATCACAATCATACCTTCTATAGATTGCACACCAAGTTTTTTTCATGTGGGATTATGGTTATATTATCCACAAATGTCAAATTTAAAGACTTTCTAACAACACTAGTAACTAAAATTTACCAACTGCTTATATACCAGATAACTTCGAGGTATGTCACATATTTATAAATTCATTTAATCCATAAGACAACCCTCTGTGGCAGAGACTATTATTTGCCCCAGTTTACTTTTCTTTTAAATATTTTATTTATTTTTTTTAGAGAGAGGGGAAGGGAGGGAGAAAAACATTGATCAGCTGCCTCTTGCACGTCCCCAACTAGGGACCTGGTCTGCAACCCAGACATGTGCCCTGACTGGGAAATGAACCAGTGACCTTTTGGTTCACAGGCCAGCACTTAAATCTACTGAGCCACACCAGCCAGGTCACATTAGTCCCACTTTACAGATGACAAGACTAAGGAACACAAATTGGGTGAATCTGGCCCATGATCATATGGCTAAGAAGTCTGTGCCCTTAATCACTACACTGTTTCCCCAAAATTACAGTATCACTACACACTTTAAAAAAATTTTTAAAGATTAAAAACACAAAAGCCTTTTCCATTTACTAATTTATGTAAGGCAAACTTTTTTTTTTTGGAGAATAAAAATCTAAAAATGCAAGGGTAGAAGTTAAGGCTGGGATTTTTCTTTTAGAGATTAAGTTAAAAAATAAATTAAAAAGATAAGTTCCTAACCACAAAGTCTCTTGAGTATGTAATACTCCCTTGAAAACAAACAATATTTTGCAAATTATATTAAATAACAGTCTCCATTAAACATTGCTACCTTACTCTTCTATTCATAAACAAATGTTCATTTGATTAATCTTTTCTTCACACAGTGTGACAGTGAACACTAAGACAGAATTGACATCTGATGAAGACTTACCTTAACAATAGCCTGATAAACAAAAGGAAGAATTTGTTTTGACCACTGTTTCTCTAGATGAACTTCACCATTTTGATTTATTTGATATTTATGACCTGTGAGTAATTGAGCATATACAACTACAGATGTTTCATTTATTATTATTCCTTTTCTTCTCAGGTAGCTAAAGGAAAGAATAAAAAAAAATACAGACATGTATGGGTGTATGTATATTTTAGGATGATAATCATCATCCCAACCATCATCTCCTATTTAAATGCTTAAATAAATTTTAAACAAACATGCTAACAGTTCTGAGTGCCTAACTTAAGGCTTTTGCACTAGTTTTTTTTTTTTTTCTTACGCTGTGGATACTTCTCCCAATGTCTGTGAAATTACATGAAAACTCAGAGCTATAAGAAACTCCTGTGTTTTTTACCCCTAGGAAGGCTACACTATAAAGAATGAAAACAAGTGTTAGAAAGAATGTGGACGAATTGTAACACATATATTGCTGGTGGGAAAGTAAAATGATGCAGTTGCTGTGTAAAACAGTCTGGCAGTTCCTGAAAAAGTTAAACAGAGACTTGCCATATAGTCCAGCAATTCCACTTCTAAGTATCTACCCAAAGAACTAGAAATGGATACTTAAATATTTATATATAAATGCTCATAGCAGCACTACTCACAACAGGAAAAAGGTAGAAATAATCCAAATGTCCACCAACAGATGAAAGGATAAACAACACGTGGTATATCCATACAATGGAATATTCAGCCATAAAAAGAAATGAATACTGATACACACTACAGTGTGTATGAACTTCAAAAACATGCTAAGTGAAACAAGCCAGACACTAAAAGTCACATATATGATTCCACTTATATGAGTCATCCAGAATAGGTAAATCCAGACAGAAAGACAAAGGTTGATGGGACATTCAGTAGGCCTTTTTAAGCTCAAGCAGAGGTCAGCAACCTATAGCCCTGAGGCAAAACCAGACTGCCTCCTATTCCTGTAAATAAAATTTTACTGGAACATAGTCATTTATTTACTGTTATGGCTGCTTTTGTACTACAACAACAGAGTAGAGTAGTTGGGACAAACAGTGTTAAGGTCTACAAAGCCTAAAATATTTACTATCAAGTCTTTACAAGTAAAACTTTGCTGATGCCTGATCTAAAGATACAATCATTCTTCATTTGAGGGATATTTTCTTATCTCCTTTCTATTTCTTCTCTCTAGAATTCCTATTAGACAGATATTGTAAATTCTGACTATTTTCATCTCACAGTGATTTTTACCATGCGCTGATGGAATCCCTCAGCTGGTCTTTTAGCCCACTGATTCAATTTTTAGTAGGTCTTTATTACTATTCAGACCACCTACTAGGCTCTTTATAACAATCATATTTTAACTTTTATTATGTGCTTATATATAAATACATGTATTACATAGTAGATACTATATAATGTTGTATGTAGAATATTTTAAGTAACATTATATAGTATATATATATTTTTTCATAGCAGCTTATATTTATATGGTTTTGTTCTTAATGATAGGGTTGCTCTGAAATAAGCCATGTCACCTTAGCCAGAAACAGAAGTTTTCCAACAAACTTTTGAAGTGTAGCATTCTGGTATCATTTTCTAAAAATTCAATGGAATTTTTTCTACCACTTTCATTCAAAAGTTATGACATGAGTACTCTTGGTATCAAAGCTGAAAAGGACATTATGAGAAAGGGAAATTATAGGCCAATCTCTTTCGGGAAAGTAAATGCAAACATCCCCAACAAAATTTAACAAACTAAATCCCATTATACATAAAAAAGGATAATATATCACAGACAAATGGGATTTATTACAGGAATTCAGGGGTATATTACTATTTGAAATTCAATCCATGTAATTACCTAAATTACACATAAAAAGAAGGCATATAATCATTTTCACAAGGCAGGAAATTTTTTTGACAAAATCAGTATCAATTATTGACTAAAAACACTTAACCTACTAGGAATGAAAGCAAATTTCCATAATCTGATAAAGAATATTAAAAAATAAAAAACTCTACAGGAATCATCATATTTAGGGACTCATTTAAAGGTTTTTCCTGAAATTGAGAATGACACCAAAGATAAATAAGAAAAATGACAAATAAAAAAAGGTAAACAATTCAATAAAAAAAGGGCAGAACAACTGAACAGGCATTTCACAAAAGAGTATATTCAAATGGACAACAAACATAAAAGGATGTTCAACTTCATTAGTCATGAGAGAAACAGGAATTAAACCAAAATGAAATACTACTATATCAAAATGGCTAAAATGGAAAAGACTAAGTATTGATGAGGGTAAAGAGAAACAGAAATTCCTATAAACTGATAAGAATGTAAACTGATGCACTAACTTTGCAAAAATGTTTTTAGTGGTATTTACCGAAGCTGAGCTTAAGCATATCCTATGAAGCAGTAATTCTACTCTTAGATATGTACCTAACAGAAATGCCTACATATGCATTCACCAAAAGCTTCCAATGAGAAACAACTCAAATACTCATCTGCAATAGAGTGTATAAATAAATTGTGCTGTCACCATAAAATGTAATACTATCATTAGCAAAAATGAAAAAAAAAAAACTTTGTTACAAATGAGTATTAGAATCACAGTACTGAGCAAAAATCAGGTTCAAAAGGAGTACACTCTGTATGAATCAATCATATAACATTCAAAAACTGGAAAACTAATCTCTTCAAAAAATCAAAATAGTTGTCACTGGGGAAGAGAAGTGGATAGTAATGGCTAGACAGTTGTGGTGTAAGGGGCTTTTGCTTTGAGGGATTAGGGCATTTTCCCTTGTTTCTGTTTCTTGACTTGTATTCCATTTATGTGTGTGAAAATGTATCAAGTAATAATATGATTTGTACATTTTTTTCTCTTTATATATACTTAAAAAAACTTTCTATTTAAACTTTCTATTTCTATTAAAAAGTTATTTAGGACAATACTTTTAAACTCCCAAGTGGTTGGGAGATTTTTCTCTACTTACTTTTTCTTTACTTTATACTTTTATAGCTTTGGGGTCACTGTTGTATTCTTTCTGTAGTTTTAAAATTTCTTGCATTTACTTACTAGCCTACATGAAGAGTTTTATTTTTTACATGGGGGGGCAGAATCTAATCTATAATTATTAAATCAATTGATTATATTGCTTAGATTCTGTATCTGCATATTTGTTTTTGCTTTTTAACACTCACGAAAGGATATGTTTATTGATTTTAGAGAGGATGGGGGGGAGAGGAGGAGACAAAGAGAGAGAATGATTGATGTGAGAGAGAAACATCTACCAGTTACCTCCCATATGTACCCCAACTAGAGCTTGAACCTGCAACCTAGGTACAAGGGGGGACCCAAAAGAACCTGGGGTTTATGTATAAATATTGTGTATTTATTCTTACATGTGTAAACTTCAGTCACCTTCAAAGGACTCTCCATTTGATGTAATACACCTACCAAGATGTTTTCCACTGCTCAAAACACTTTGAACTTACCAATTTTGATGCCTTTTTGTGCTGGTGCCATTTTGTTCCACCTCTTCCACATCAGTAAAACATTTCTCTTTGAGGAATTTTTTCATCCAGGGAAATAAAAAAATGTTGCTTGGACAAGATCGGGTGAATAGGGAGGGTGGGGCACATGGGTCATGGCAGTTTTGGTCAAAAACTGCTGAACCTCAGCAGGATGTGAGCAGGTATGCTCATAAATCACCCATCACAAAACAGCCAAATGCGTTGAAAGAACCTTCAAAAATAATTCACTGAAGCTGAACGCAGCCTCTCACAACAACTCGGGCTAGTACACCGATACAGATGGGTTCCTAGAACACTCACCTACACAGGGAAGCTTGTACTACAAGGGACCTGCCCTCCAGAAGATAATTCCAATTTTTTTCAGGTCCTGCTGACTAGGGATTGAACCTGCAACTTTTTGGTGTATGGGACAATGCTTCAACTAACTGAGCCACCTGGCCAGGGCATACATATTTGTTTTTTGATTACTAGATCTATCAAGAACAGAATTGTCAGTCTCCCCAAATTATGGTGTTCCTTAATTTGCTTCAGTTTTTCCTGCACATTTTAAGATACCATTGATTGTAAGATACTATATTATTAATTTATGTACCACCGAGCAAAAAAAGAGTCCACCAATTAAACTGTAACATGGTAAAACACAGTTTAAGTTAAAAAATGACAAAAAAGTGAAAATATGCATTTCAGAATCCACCAAATGAGATGTATGTTATTCAGTGTATAAAGATATACATTGTTCTGGGTACATTGTGAAATAAACTTTCCGTAGTTACCTTTTTCCCTATTTACTCTTTTATCCTTCCATTTTATCTCATTTTTAACATTGCAACCTCTGCTTTCTTTCTACCTGCATTTCCCAAGTATATTTAATAATGTGTTCTTTAATGAGACTGCGCAGAAACAAATATGTATTTTTAAATAGTTGGAATATAAATATAAAACTGTACTTTCTGAAGACAATAGACGATGGTGGATTACTGCACTCTAAAGTGCACTAATTTTGGTGTTAGGTGTACTTCCTATAGATGGCCTACATTTGGGTAATGATGCTGGTGATATAATCGAAGTGCTTCTGTATGTGAATTTAGGAGCTACAGTCACTTAGATTTAATGACACAAGTCTTAGTTTGGTCATATTTCTATCATCTTATTTTATTTATCATTTTAAGTATCCTAAACTATGTTTTATTTTACTTTTCTTTCTTTTTTCTTTTAAAGTATTTTTTAATTTTTCAATTACAGTTGACATACATTATATTAGTTTCATCTGTACAACATACTGATTAGACATGTATATAACTTACAAAGTGATCAGCCCAATAAATCAAGTACCTATGTGATACCCACCATACAGTTATTATAATATTGACTATATTCCCTGTGCTCCACTTTATATCCCCATGACTATTTTGTAACTACCAATTTGTACTTCTCAGTCCCTTCTCCTTTTTCACCATTCTTATCTGGCAGCCATCAAAATGGTCTCTGTATCTATGAGTTTGTTTCTTGTTGTTAATTTGTTTTTTTTTAGGTTCCACAAATAAAAGCAAGCATATGGCCTTTATCTTTCTCTATCTGATTTATTTCCTCAGCACAATACCCTAGGTTCATTCTCATCGTTGCAGATGGCAAGATTTCATTCTTCTTGAGAGGTGAGTGACATTCCATTGAATATATGCACCACTTCTTTATCCATTCGTCTATCAATAGACACTTAGATTACTCCTCCACTCAGCTATTGTAAATAATGCTGCAATAAACATATGGGTGGATATATCTTTTCAAATTAGTGTTTTGGGTTTCTTCAGATAAATACCTAGAAGTAGAATTGATGTATTCTTCTTTGTCTCATGCTATACAGCCTTTGTTGTAAAGTCTAATTTGTCTGGGATAAGTATTATTACCCCAGCTTTGTTTGTTGCTTTTTTCATACAATCTTCTTCCATTCCTTTACTTTCAGTCTGTGTGTGTCTATCTGAAGTCGAATCTCTTGTACACAGCACAAAATAAAGGTCTTGTTTTCTTATCCATCCAGCTACCCTTCCCTATCTTTTGATGGGAGCGTTTAATCCATTTTCATTTAAAGTAAATGTTGACAGATATGTAGTTACTGCCATTTTATTACTTATATTTTTATCTTTTTTCACCTTCTTTTTAAAAAGTCTCTTTAACATTTCATAATAATGGTTTGTTGATGATGAACTCCTTTAACCTGACCTTACCTGGGAAGCACTTTATCTGCCCTTCTATTCTAAATGACATCTTTGCTGGGGAAAATAATCTTGGTTGTAGGTCCTCGCTTTTCATCACTTTGAATTATTTCATGCCAATCCCTTCTGGCTTGGTGTTTCTGATGAGAAATCAGCTGACAGACTTATGGGAACTCCCTTGTAGTTAGCTCACTGCTCTCTCTTGCTGTCTTTAAGATTCTCTCTTTAATCTTTGGCATTTTAATTATGATTTGTCTTGGTGTGGACCTCTTTGGGTTCATGCTGTTTGGGACTCTGTGCCTTCCGGCATGTAAGTCTATTTCCTTCACCAGGTTAAGAAAGTTTTCAATAATTATTTCTTCAAAAAGGTTTTCAATTCCTTGTTCTCTCTCCTTCTTATGATATACCATGATGTGAATGTTGGTACGTTGGAAGTTGTCCCAGAGGTCCCTTAAACTAACTTCGTTTTTTTGGGGATTCTGTTTTCTTTTCGTTGTTCTGACTAGGTGTATTCTGCTACCTTATCTCAGAAATGTTGACTTAATCCTCTTCTTCATCTAATCCACTGTTGATTCCTTCTAGTGTATTCCTCATTTGGTATTACATTCTTCATTTCTAACTTGTTATGCTTTCTATGCCTACTTTTATGTTTCCTATCTCTTTGTTGACGTTCTGACTGAGATCATTGAGCATCCTTTTAATCAGTGTTTTGAACTGTGCATCTAGTAGACTGCTTGTCTCCATTAGGTTTAGTTTGTTTCTGTAGTTTTGTGCTTTCATCTGGGACATACTTCTTTGTCTCCAAGTTTCGGCAGCCTCCCTGTGTTTGTTTCTAATTAGGTAGAGCTGTTATGTCTCCTGGTCTCAGAGGAGTAGCCTTCTGTAGTAGGTAGGTGTCCAGTGGGATGCAGTCTCACTCCCTTGATCACCTGAGCCAGGTGCTCCAGGTGCGTGCTTTGTCCCTCCTATTGTAGTTGCATCTTGATTACTGTTGGCATGTCAGTGGGAGGTATTGAGCCTCAGGCCCATTGGTTGTGAGGGACTGCTGTGACTACAATGGAGGAGTTAGCCACCAGGTATGTTGGTTCTGGGGCCTCTTGGGAGGTGCAGACCAAGGTTAGCCACTGCCTGAGCCCTGACCAAGGTCTCCTGGTATTAGCTACAATGTGATCTGCAGATCACTACCATTTGCGCTAGGCTTGGAGGTGACTGGAAGAGGCTAGCTGACAACTTAGGACAGCTGCTACTAGTGCCAGGCTTGGATCTGCTTAGCAAGAGGTATGGGGCACACCAAGGAGAGCTGATGCTTATTTCGGGTTTATGAACCCTTGAGAGATTTTAGGAAATTCTGAAGCATGAGTCAAGACAGGGCATTTATATGGAAAAGCCATTGGAAGCAGCTTGGGTGGGCCTGAAAGTTGAGTGGGGCAGGGTCTAAGGGAATCGCCAGAGCAGGACAAGCAGTATGAACCAAGTTGATGGAGACCCAGACATGAAGCCTGCCTGAGCTGCAGGGGAAGGGCTCAGGAAAGGTACGGTGGCTTCTGCCAGCAATTCTGTTTGGGAGAAAGCTATCTCTCTATTCCTCACCCTGAATCTAGACAATTCAGTTCTTGCCTATAAATCCAAGTAAGTCCACATGTGGGCCCTTTAAGAATGACTGTAATTCCAGCAGCCTTCTGTTAATCTTTGCCCCAATCCCTGCTGGATTTCATAGCTAGAAGTTATGGGAACTTCTTTTCCTGGCACTGGGATGTGGGCTGGTGGTATGGGGATGGGATCCCTTGTTCTTCAGGGGGAACCTCCACAGCCAAGATCTCTCTCCTGATTTTTAACCACCATATGTGGGTGTGGGACCAGCCTGCTCTGCATGTCCACTCCTCCTACCAGTCTCAATGTGGCTTCTTATGTATATCCTTAACTACAGGACTTTTGTTCAGCTAGACTTCAGGGTCTCACTAATGACTGTTCTGTAGTTTAGCTGTAATTTTGATGTGGTGGTTGTGGGAGCAGGCAAATATACCATCTCCCTACTCCACCATCTTGACCAGAAGATTCCTATATTCTTTTTTTATTTGACTTTTTTCTTGTTAGTATTTGCAAGTTAGAAATCTTGCTTTATATTCCAATCAATGGTTACTTTTGAATTAAATTTTTAAAAACACTTCAGACTTCCCCCAAATTTCTCAATTATAAACAAGCTGTCTTATAACTTTCTCATATCTAAAATGAGATTTAGTACTTGAAATTAATTCTTATTTTAATAGTTTCATTGTTTACCACCAGTCCTTAGATAATTCTATTTTTTATGTTGACCCATCTCTTCCTGTTTGAAGTACAGGATTTAAGCACTCTCCTACAAAGTGCCCTCTAAGTGCATCATCAGCTTCTCCATAATATCCCATAAAGTATTCCCTTGCTCCCTTCTCCCAGTCTTCTGTTCTTCTTTAATTCCTAAATCTTTTCACTCCGTAATATCCTCAACATCCACCTTCTTCAATGAAGGTATCAACACTTCCTTGTGTAGCTCTTTCAAGTGGTATCCTCTTTATGGTTGTTTTCAAACCATGTACATGAGGGCTAGGAGATAGTGCTGGTGTTCTCCTAACGGCCCAGTATGACATTCAAACCCCTAACGGTAACAACTCTTTTGTGACTCCATGATTACGTATATGATCTACCCAAGACCACAGCAGTTCCACAACCTCCCTGTCTCCAATAACTCCCTCCTCCAACCCACTTCAGTCATCTATTTATTCCCTTGGTGATGACTTGGGTCATGAAAATGCCCATTATGTTTTCACCTCCAAAATCACTCAAATACCTTGTCTAAAACTTCTCCATCTAACTTGCTTGTTCAACCACTGTTTTAATTTAGGATCTCTAGTCCACCTATCCTTACACTTTTTCACAAACTACTAACCTTCTACCTTCCTCACTTCTCTTTCTACCCCACTTACATTCCATTGTCTTCCATTCCAGTAACATTCCTGTTAGTATCCTAAACTTCCTTGCTTCTTCATCTTCTCATTGTGCCCATGTGGCAAAATCCAGTGCTGGTAAAATCTAACTATCTGCTTTTTTAGACATATGATTGATCAGCTCAGCTCTACTATCAAAAGACAGAGCAATTACATTATAAGCCCAACAACAGTTTCATCCCATCTTCTTTAAGACTAGGTCTCATTTCATCTTCAAATTTATTGTTTTTCCTCCTTTTAAATGTTGTGCACCTCTCCTGTCATTTGTTTTTAAACATGATCGAATCTCCCTGAATAAACCAAAAACAACTCTATGCAATTCTATATCCTTCTTCAGCTATCACCTATCCTATATCCTATCTTCAAACTATCTTACTGGTACCTTTTCATCAGAAAGGAAATCTGTTCCACAGGAATACAGAAATTTATCAGGCATATCATATGTGCATAATTTGAAGGTTTGGAAAAATAAAACCACATAATTCGGTAACATTTGGAAGGATTTCATGTCTCATGTTCACAGAAAAAGGATGTGCTGAATTTAGGAGAATAAGATACATGGAGATATAACTGAGATAAGTAATCACTTCTACATTCTTGCTGTAGAAGTCTTAGAGCTAAGAATGATTTGCACAAGCATTATTCCTACTAGTTGGAACCATGGGACCATCACCTCATTTTACTGACATAATCTGCAAAATCATGAATAAGTGGGGTAAACCCTCAGCCACAGAACAGTAGTCTTGTGATTTTCACCTTGGAAGACAGATTACAAAGAGCTTGAGAAGTATGGGAGGAGGGGACAAAATGTGAAACAATATGAGGGAGAAATACAGTTAAAGAAAAGCAATTTAAGAGAAGGATGCCCAGAATAAATAAACCTGAGTGCTCATGAATCTATGTAGTCTTGTCTACCCCTCTTCGTTGATGAGAGATCTTGAACTAGCAGGTACTAGAATTCATTCTCTTGTGTGAACAAGACAAAGACCAATTGCTCAAGCAGAATAGCTCTTGCTTAACCTCTTCATAACATTTTACATGACATAGTCCCTTATTTCTGAAACACTATTTTTCTTTGATTTCCATAATATAACATGTAAATGTCCTGGCTTTTCTTTTACCTCTCAGCTTGCCTCTTTCATTTCCGCTGCATCATCATCCTCAATACCATTCCTTCTTGATTTCAACACTCCAGCCACATCGGCCATCATACACGGACTGCTTTTCCTTTTGCCACAGGAACTTTGCATGTAACTTCCCCCTCATCCTGAAACATGCTGCTTTTTTACTCTTTACCTAACTTCTATTCCACATTCAGGTACCAGTTTAGACATTTCCTCAAGAAACTTTTCTCTGACTAGGGCAAATTCTTCCCTAGTTAGGTCCAACACTTGTATTATATGGTCTCAGAGCACTACTCTATCAGAGCAATCGGTTGCAGTTTGATTAAAAAAAATCACACAAGACATTAACATCCATCTGCCATCTACCAGCCATAAGTTTCATGAGTGTAGGGATTGTGGGATTTTATTCACTTAGTAGGGATTAATAAATAATTGTTGAATATATAAACAAATGTCTAACCAGGGGTGTCCAACCCTTTAGTGTCTCTGAGCCATACTAGAAAAAGAATTGTTGTCTTGGGTCACATATTCAATATACTGAGACACATAATTACAAAAAAATCTCACAATGTTTTAAGTAAATTTACAGTTTTGTGTTGGGCCTCATTTATAGCCAGCCTCAGCTATATGTGGCCCATGAACCGTAGGTTGGACACCCCTGGAAACCCACATTATTTTGAAGAAGATTGTTTTTTCCAATTAAAAGTCTTAACTAAAGCAATCTCTAGTTCATTCCAACAAATATTTACTGCTTAGACACCAGTCAGGAAATGAGAGCAGAGTGGTGACAAAAACAGATGTGTTCTCTACCCTTATGGAACACACTATCTAAAAAAAGAGTTATTGCCCGAACCAGTGTGGCTCAGTTGTGACTGGGCATCATCCTGCAAAGGGAAGGGTTGCCAGTTTGATTTCTTCAGTTCCTGGTCAGGGCACATGCTTGGGTTCCATGTTCAGTCCCTGGCTGGGGTATGTTTGAGAGGCAACTGATTAATGTTTCTCTCTCCCACTGATGTTTTTCTCTCACATCACTGTTTCTCTCCCTTTTCCCTCCCTTCCCCTCTCTCTAAAAAACAAATAAAATCTTTTTTAAAAATTAAAAAAGAGTTGTTAAGGTCATCAAATAAATTTATTATGATTTTGTTAATAAGCTATAAATAAACTCAGAAAGATATAAGCTATAACAGGGTATCTGACTTATATTGTTGGAAGACAAAAATATGTTCTACCTCTACCCTGAGAGCTGCATTTATCCTCTTCATTTATAGTAGATGGTTTTTTATGGTGTTTTAAGATTTTTCCGTTACTCATCTTTGAATAAGGATATTATAGCCTCATATTAGCTCCATAATTGTAGAAGAGGTGTCTCCTTGAATTCCCCATTTCTCAATGGATGCTATTACAGTTTAAGCAGGAAGACTGATGGCTATACATTTTTAACACCATTTCATGTGCCACTGTGAGTCTCTATTGTTCTGTTTCGATTTAGGAAACCCTGGTGTTTGGATGAACAAAGAAAGGTACTGTTAGGGTGGGATTACAGGACACAACACAGTCTGGTGACCCTGAAATCCAGCATTCTGAGGAAGGTTACCTTCTTAGTCATTTGGTTGGTATGAGTGTTACAGGTCTGAATTCACAGGCACATGGGGCTTGGGTGGAGGGGAGTGGGTAAGGAGAGAGGGTGAGAACAAAGAATAGTCTTCCTTCCTAGTTTCATTACTTATGTGTGAGCAAGGAATTCAATGGCCTTATGGATAGTAACACATAACTCTCAAATATAGGCAACAGTATTAACTGTTATTCCTAGTACTAAGCAATCATGTCTTTTCTTTTATCTCAGTACATAATGAAATATTTTAGTGATGAACCAGGCAAGATGAACTATATCTGCTGCTAACCATTATTATTTTAAACTACAAGTCATTACTTTCTTTAGAACACAAAATGAAGACGCAGTCAGTATACAGAGAAATTACTATGTTAAGTGTAAAATAAGTTAGAGGATAAGTACATTAGATCCCACTCTAGTTCTATAATATTAAATCCTTTTTATGACACTCACTGTTCTGAAATTCCTTGTACTTCTTTGGTCCAGTTAGATTGTTCTTTGTCCCCAAGATGAACCACTTTAGATGGTGGAGCAGTTCTTCCCAGATAGAGCTTCTGTGTTCCTGGAGGTTCTTCCAAGTAAAACCTTAAAAATTAAAATAAAAATTATATTACCCCAAAATCTGTGGTTTAATAGAGTTCTAGCAGTGTTAAATCTTCAAAGTTAGAGGTTTCTATATGATATAATAGCAAAAAAAAAAGCCTCCTTTTTAAAAAATGTAAAATATTTCAGAGCAAGATCTTGTAAAACTATTTCAATCCAAATTTAAAAACAAATTACTATTCTCTCTTTCTTAAGAAACTAAACTAATATATATTACAAAAATATAAAGATTAAAAAGAACTCTCAAATTTAATAAAGTATTTTTGCTAAAAAGGTTTAACTTGATTCTACAAGCCACTATACCTGGCTCCAGTTTACAGGAAATATGTGGATGGAGGACCCACTTAAATGACACTAAGAAGAAATGACCAAGTAAATCCAGATCTATAAAATAACTGGCATGCACCCTTCAAGAAAAAAGGCCAGGAACTAAGTTCAGCCAGGTCCTAGGATATAAATCAACATAGAGAAATCAACTGTATTTCTACATACTAGCTGGGGAAGGTGAAATTTAAAACATACAATCTATAGTTGCTCCAAAGTAATTTAAATACGTATATATAAATCTAACAAAACATGTACAGGATATATATGCTGAAAAACAAAACAATGATAAATGGATTCACTGAGTCAGAAGGCTCAACATAGTAAAGATGTCAAATCTCCCCAAATTAATGTATAGGTTTAATTCAATTCCTATCAAAATATCTCCACAATTTTTGTAGATATAGAACAATGTATTCTAAAATTTATATGGAAAAGCAAAGAACCAAAAAGCTAAAAGAATTTTGAAAAATAAAAATAAGGTGGACAGAATAACTCTACCTAAAATTAAGACTTACTACATAACCCAGTAATAAACAAGCACAGTGTGGTACTGGCATAAAAACAGACATACAGATCAATGGAACAGAATGGAGAACTCAGAGTAGACCAACACAAATGTGCTCAACTCAACTAATTTTTTAAAATCTTTCAATTACAGTGGACATTCAATATTATTATATTAGTTTTGGGTGTAGATCATAGTGATTAGACATTCATTAATTTACAAAGTGATCCTCCTGATAAGTCTAATACCCACCTGGCACCATACACAGTTATTACAACACTACTGACTATATTTCCTATACTATACTTTACATCCTCACGACTATTTTGTAACTATCAATCTGTATTTCTTAATCCATTCAACTATTTCCCCAGCTCCCCAAACTCCTCCCACCTGGCAACCATCAGTTTGTCCTCCGAATCTATGCGTCTGTTTTTGTTTTGCTTTTCATTTATTTCGTTCTTAAGATTCCACATATAAGTGAAATCATACAGTGCTCACTGTTTTTGACAAAGGTGGAAAAGCAATCTTATGAAAGAATAGCCTTTTCAACGGACAATGCTGGAGCAACTGAATATTCATAGGCCAATGTATGAACCTTGATCTAAACCTCATACTTACAGAAAAATTCACAACAGATAATGGGTTTAAATGTAAGAAGAGGAGTAAAAACTATAAAACTTTTTGAAACACAGATGAAAATCTTAGGAATCTAGGGCTATGTGAAGAGTGCTTAGACAAAAAGCATGATCCATTAAGGAAAAAAAAAACAAATAAAACTGACTGCATCGAAAAGGCAGGGGGACTGAATTCTGATGATTAAAAAAGAATCCTCACAATTTCATTCAAAAAAACAGATACCCACAAAGGAAAAATTCATACTGTTATTAAATCCTCCTCAAGAAAATTACATGACAGGACATAATTAAGATATGTTTGTACAGATCTGAGGAAAATAACTGGACTTCTATTATTCTAAACCTATGTGGGAAGAAAACAAAACAGATCTTCTGGACATGTAATAACTTAGAAAACATAACATTCCCTCATTTTCTCTGAAAAAAGTTACTTTAGAAAATTCTAGAGACACGAAAATAAAACAAGAAATCAGACCAAGTCTAAATGAAATAAAAATAAAAGATGAAGAGTAACTTGTCTAAATAATCATAGATAAAATGATTGTGAACTTAAATACAATATTTAAAAAAATTTTAAATAATGTTTTAAAAATTTATTATTTAAAAGAAACTTGGAAGGGGTATGGTAAAGGTAAGGTTATATATATGCTATTAATTCTTGTCACTAAGAGAAATACAGATGCTAAACAATATAATGATAACCGGTAGAAAAGAATTAGGCTATAGAACTTCCAAGCTATTAAAAGACGGCAGAAGGGAAAAAATAGTATATATACCTAAAATATCTCAAGAGAGGTACAATGAACTGTCAAAATGGCTGAACTTCAAGCGGTGTGATTAGAGGACTTTCATGATCACTATACAGTATGAACATTTTTACAATAATGATATCAATTAAAATGCATCAGTAAAAGCTATTTAGCAAAGCAAACATACATTTTAAAAAGTTATAAATCAAATCTTACTTGGTTTCTCCATCTGATACACCAACAACTCTAGCTTCTTCAAGATGAGGCCAATTAACAAAGACGGACTTTCCAAGCACTGATGAAGCTACATTTTCTACACTCTTAAAGTAAAAGCAGAGAAATTCATTTATATTTCAGGACTAGGAGAAAACTTTAAAGAAACAACATTATATAATTAAAACCTGGCTTGTGTTTATAACTATGTATTTAAAATCTATAAAAAAAACTCTACATGATTAATTAAAACAGATACTCCATTTGCCCACTCAAGCCAAGTATTCCCTATAATACCTATTCCCAACAGTTCTCAGCTCTGCTGCTCTTCTCGATGGTACTCCAGCTTAATTACTGCATTGAAGTTCAGGTAAGTTTTCTCTTCTTTAAGTTGTACCTGAATTGCTAACTACTCTTTTCTTTCTAGTACATTCTCCAGCACTTCTGGGATTTTTTAGATTGTAAATTTTCCTTTCCTTTTCTAAACAATTATTTTTCAATGGTTTTTACCTACACACCTTTCTTCACCCTTTAATTTAGTATGAATCTGTAAAGGTTAACCAAGTGTACCTTCCTCTCTGCCAGCCTCTTCTTTATTAGAGTGGCAGTATGACCGACTTACAAGAACATGACATTAGGGATCTTGCCTCTTTCTCATTTTCTCAACAACCCTGGCAGTTGTTCAGTAGAGTGGTCCACTGATTTTAATTCTGAATGAAATCACTTGGTGAGAAAATAAGTTTTAGTAAAATCAAACAGAAGATCACTGACCTACAATGTATTACTCTCCATAATAGCCAACATTAGCAGAAATAATGTTTAGCAAGAAACTGAAGTTCCTAGTTCTGCTGCTGACTAGCTGAGTGAAAGTCCCTCTTTCAATGTCCATTTAAGTTTTTTTAATTTGTATAATTAATAAGTTGGATTAGTTTTTACAAAATTCCATCCAGTTATAAAATTCTATGATTCCATGATTTTCATAATTATCTTGTTTATTTTTCTTATGGAAATTAAGTTTTTAAAAGCAGGGGAAACATCTAGAAAAGAGCTATTATTATTCATTGTTTCATATCAAATAGTCAAATAGTATAAAACAGAACCTAAGAAATCTGATTTCTTTTCACTTAGCGGTTGGTATAATGAAATAAGAACACTAGCCTTACAGTTAGGAATCCGGGATCCAAATGTGGGTTCTACCTGTTTTTAGCTTCTTAGGTGACTCTTTTAACCCCACTGAGTCTCAGATTTCTTTTATGAGACAAAGGAATAGTATCTACTTCACAATGTTTATTTGAGGATAAAATAATATACACAAAAGCTTTGGTACACTATGCAATGGCATAAATATTCTTTATGAAATAATATGTATTCTTTTAAAGATTTTATTTATTTATTTTCAGAGAGAGGGGAAGGGAGGGAGGAAGAGAGGGAGAGAAACATCAATGTGTTATTGCCTCTCATGTGGGCCCCACTGGGGACCTGGCCTGCAATCCAGGCCTGTGCCCTGACAGGGAATTGAACTGGCAACCCTTTAGTTCACAGCCCACACTCAATCCACTGAGCTATACCAGCCAGGGCATATTTTTAAAGGTTTATTTTATTCTCCTTTGAGAGAGGGGGGAAGGCGGCAGGGGGGTGGGGAGAGAGAGAGGGAGAGAGAGAGAGAAAGAAACATCGATGTGAGAAACACTGATTGGCTGCCTCCTGCATGTGTCCCAACAAGGGATCAAGCCTGCAACCTGGGCCTGTGCCCTGACCAGGAATCAAACTAGGAAACCTTCGGTTATGGGACAATGCTCCAACCAACTGAGCCACGCTGGCCAGTGCTATATGAAATGACATTTAAGTAAAAATTATAGTTTAAAAAAATAACATTTTTATTACTATTGGTTAGATAACAACTTTGTGGTAGAAACTGGAAGTTTAAACACAAATTTTCATTCATTTTTTTTCTGTTTATTAAGCTTAATCATTATTAGCAAATATTTCTTTAACAATTAGAGAGGACTATTTTTAGAGTTTTTGGTGGTAACTTAATTACTTAATGTGAATAGAATGTAGTCATACAACAGAATGACTATTTTGATAAATGAAAGAAGTTTCAACATTAGAACTAGACTCCATTAATTATCATTTTCTCTTCTTTCTATATATTTATTTCTAATTTCATTCTCCCAATCTTTCCTTTAGTTTTTGAAGGAAAAGTGGTCCTTCTTTCCCAGATTAATCCTTTTGTTTAAGCCCTAGATAAAATCACCCCACATAGGGTCTTGTTATTAGTAAACATCCCTTTCCTCTGTAGTATCTTTAATATCCACCTCCTTTTGCCACTAGCCTTAACTCTCTTCGACGTGAATTTTGCTTGATGAATTTTCTCTCTCCACCTACAGTTTTGTTTCTAGCCTTCTTTAAAATAAACTTGTTAACCAAGGTCTTAATGCCTGCTACCTCTACTTTCCACCTGCATGGTCCTAGACTAATCCTTAGGAATTGGACTTCAGCCTCCACCAACCTATTAGAATGGAACTCTCAAAGGTCAACAATGGTGCCTAAAGGACAAATTCAGACTTTTAGTTCTTATTCTTGAATTGTATGCAGCATCCACTCCATGAGCCTGTGATACTACTTCATTTGGGAATCATTCTCTCTTACCTGCCTGAACACTGTCACTTTTACTATTCCTTTCCCAACCTTTACAACTGTGAGTATTTCTTGATGCTGAGACCATCAATCCTCAGAGTTCTTTTTCTTCAGGGAAATGACCCTCAAGGTCTGAGCCATCACCTCCTTGCTGATGACTGTATATACCTATCTCCCTCTAAGCTCTAGTTTTTCATTTAAAGATCAGAATACTGTAAATAATTTGACTATTTTCTTAATAAAGGATGTACCATTCTAACTGCACAGAAGGAAAATTAACCCATTATATACAAATGGATGACTGAGGGCCTTAGGGCCTCAGCTCCACGGAACCCTTTGAGAAAGGCTGGCAGGGCTGCTCTTAAAGTCCTAGTACCACCTTATAATTCTATCATTGTTTATCATTATTCTCCTCAAACCAGGGATTCTCCCATTTTAACTTCTTTATCCCGATAATGTACAATAATTATTTTCTAGCTAATTATCCTGGATCCTGAAAGTCATATTTAATATTTTCTTCTTTTTCAACTACTAGATTTGAACTACGAAATGTCAATTTTATTTAGTCTTGTTGATCTAGATTGGAAATTTTCAACTGGTATGCTGCAAGAATTTTTAAAACATGTAAAATCTGAACATTTAGTCAGGGACACTGACCTCTTTTCCTTTAGATTGTCAAATTAAAAAATAATAACAGCCAACACAACAATAACCATGGGTGTGAACAAAATCAAAATTATACCTATTTTTTGTCAGATTGGCAAAAATATATTTTTTGATGTGCCACAGAATTTCAGTAATTAGTTTACGTGTGCCATGAGATGAAAAAGGTTGAAAGTCGCCAATCTAGATCTATTACTACTCCCACAATCCATGCCCTATTACCTAATACCTCTATAACTACAACCTCTGACCTTGAGGACTTTTCCATTTTCTTCCATTTCTCTCTTATGCAATTTAGTATATTATAATGTCACCAAATTAATCTTGAAAATTCCAATTTCAAGATAACATCCATGGGAAAAAAAAGTCCACACTCCTTAGCCTGGTATTCAAGGAGTACCAGGCATAATGTGGCCTCAAACTGTTTTTTCAACCTTATCTTTCACTATTTCCCAACATAAGTCATCTGCTTCAGTCAGGTTTATTTATTCCTTCTCCTTAAATATATCACATTTATTTGAAAAAGAAAAAGGAAAAAGTATTAAGAGAAATTTCAGACATCAAAGGGTTAAAAACAGTAAGAAAATGTATCACATCTATTTTTGACAATGATTCCCAGGTCATGTTATTCTTTCAAATATAAAACCTTTCCCCTCCTTTTCTCCTCTTTGTGATTATTTTTTTTTTAGCACCCAATTCATGCCTATTCTCATCTATTAGTCTTTGCTTAGCTCACATAGCTCATTTCCTTTTCAAAGTTCCTGGAGCATTTTTTTCTCATTATGTCACAATTATACATGTTCATTTATTGATGTAAATGTTTCTTTACTTTACCCTTATTTACTGTGAACTTTTGCAGTTATTTCGCTATACCTCTTTGGTAAACAAGCTGCAGTTAGGACAATTTTATGCATAGTAAGCATCTAATAAATATATAATAAAGAAAATATATAATAAAGAAAATACTTACAAATTCATCTGATTCTGGATTCACTAAGATTTCCAACATCATGTTTTCTCCACGACTGCTTTGCTGGAATACTTGAACCGCACTTTTCTTCAAAAAAAACTTTAAAAAATTTCAGGGAATTGAATTTTAATTCTTTCTTCATAATCACTTCACATTCAATAAATTTTTTTAAAAATTCTGAACTAAATAAATAGCCACTGACTTTGTGTTTGATGTGTTTCAGAGTAGGAAATCCACAGAAATATAATGCCTTCTGGTCAACTCTGGTTATTTTGTTCTTGCTTATGTCTACATGCCAAGCATCTAATGATATTATTTTATACCTAAAAAATAAATCAAAGCATTTAATTTAAAATTCACACATTATAAGCAATCAGCATTCCCGTGAACATTTTCCAAGAGTCATCTTGCTTTTAAACAAGGTGATGACAATTCACCCTCACAAAGAAAACAGAGGGTAGGACAATCCAGACCTGTTCTGTTGTTGCTGGTGCAGACAGAACCATGGCTATAAGTCACTGAATGGAAGTTTTCGCATTTAAAACAAAACAATATTTGATACAAACTATATATGTAAACAAAACTGTATATAATTAATTTTAAAAATAAAGGGCCATATTAAGTATATCATAAAACTCCATACCCTCCATCTTCCAAAACCCAGAATGGAAAATAGCATTTTATAATGTGTTTAATAATGTGTCTATTCACTTTTCTCTTTGCTTTAAAAAAATAAAAAAAAATCACTGAGAGATGTTTATTTATCTGCAACTCAACAGCCATCTAAATAAATACATTATTGGCAGAAAGAAAAGAGAAGAGAAAAAAACAAGGATGACATTTTAATGAGGAAGATAGAGAAGAAGTGGGTTTGAGGTAAGAAGAGGAGGAGCTTTCCTTCTATTTGGGTGGCTACCCAAAAGTTATAGCATGTCAAAAAATACTGCGAGCAGAAACTGGCAATGGAAACAAAAATTCACACATCCTTTTGAAGAACAACAGATATATACTAAGGAGGAAAAAATTTTTAGAAACTTAACAGGAGAGAGAGAGGCAGAATCTGACCAAAGCAGAGAACTACACAAACAATTGAGAGAGAGAGATGCTATAGTCCTTGGCAAGTTGGATGTAACTCATTATAAATTGACCATAACTATTATAAATTATTTGCTAATTCCCCCAAAGAAGATATTTAAAAGCTTTTACTTTTGGTGTGGGGGGGACTCTGCAGTTTTTGAAAAATTACCCAATAACATTACCTTGTGCAACACCGCTCTATGGCAGGGAACCTCTCTGGCCAAGGAGAGGGATAGGTGAACTCTGTGCTTGCATCGTACCAGCACATTAAGCACTCACTATGTTGGTTTCTTTTCCTTTCTTTTTCTGTGAGGGCGTGGTTACATGTCTCCATGGCTTCCAACAATCGCTTCTGAATGTGAAGATTGAATAGAGGTTAAAGGTATAAAAATTCTGTAATTTCAACTTCCAGAATAAATCTTTTCCCTTCAGTATACAGAATTGTGTTCTTGAAAAACAAAAATCTTAACTAATGGAACTCTAACTAATGGGCTATTATTCACTGTTTCGAAGGATTTGAATATTGTTAGATTATTACTTGCCTCTGCAAATTCCTCTGAACCTATTAATCCAACAGTAGACAGTAAAGTGCAAAAGAACAGCAGAGAATCAAATTTTAAATGTGAATTCTTTGCTATAATTTATCATAATAATTCACAGAACTTTAGTCTCTTACTTTACAAATTCTGCAATGGTACAGCAATGTTTATCTTCCCAAATTATTTAACATAATTCCAATCCAAACTGCAATGGTTTATAATATTTTTAAAGGACAAACTGATGTGAGTGTTCATATGGAAGAAGGAATGTGTGAACTGCAAAAGTAACTGGGGACCAGTCTTATCAGATCCTATCATTTTTTTACAAAGCTACTATAATCAAAACAGGCCAGAAAAACAGAAGAGTTCAAAAACAAATACAAATCGGTGTCAAGATCATAGTACCTGAACATTTCAGTAATGCTGCTGTCATAATTAGCCAGACAGCTGGGGAAAGAAAAGCACTTATACTCCCCACTTCACACCATATACAAAAGCATGAGAGTAACAAAAAAGAGTAATAGAACAACAACAGTATTAAAAGAAAAGCTGGGAGTATTGATAATCTGGAGTGACAAATTTTTATTTAAGACCAAAAAACCTTAACAGTCTTAAGGGAAAAGACATTTTTAAATTTAAAAAAAAAAGTGACAAAAGTAACTATTGATTTGGCTATTCTCAGTATGTCAGCTATCTCCCACTAATGGCTTCTAGTGGGTAGAAGCCAGGGGTGCTGCTAAACATCTTCCAATGCATAAGACAGTACCCAGAAAAGAATTATTTAGCCAAAGTATTAATAGCACCAAGAAGCTTGGTAAACCACTTCTGACACATTCAATCAGTCACAGCACGTTCTCCATACACTGCACAAATCTTTTCTTACATTTCAGTTACATGTTTATCTTTCTTGCAATAATAAAGCATAACATGCCAAAAATGTTATGTATCTTCAATATTAAAATAACTGCACAAAAATTCACTAATTTTGATAAGTTTTTAAAAAATGAACACCGATAAGACAGGTGTCATGATACAATGTAACAAAATTGTTTTGAATGACGTTAAAGACTAAGCACTACTAGAGCCATCATATGAAACAAACTAAATGAACTTTTGGCCAACCCAATACAAAAAAATGCTAGAAATCAAAAAAAGAAAATGAGGTAAAGGATATAACAGGCAACATATAATATTCAATATAGAAACTGCAAAAGGCAAACACATAAAAATATACTCAAATTAGAGGTCAAGGAAAAACAAATTTGAATAATAATAAAATGACATTCTTTGTCATTAAGTGAAGCAATACTATTCAGGATTGGAGAAGCTGAGACGTGGGCACTAAAATATTGCTGATGTGAATTAGATCAGTGTTCCTGAACGTTCCCATTAACCAAGCAATCCATTTATGGGAATTTGCTTTATAAAAATATAATTTTAATATATAACAATGCATAAACAAACACACAAACAAAAAGGATACATAAATACACAAGTATTTTTATCACAGCCTTGCATACAGTGGCAGAAAACATAAAGATTCACAAGAAATTGCAAAATTAGCCCCAAGCAACCCCACGTGCCTTTCACCCACCATTCTCCTTTCTTACACACAGACATAGAAACTTTATAAAATCCAGGGAATTGACATTGGCACAATATTATTAACTAAACTACAAACATTCAGATTTTACTAGTTTTTACATGCGGCTTTTTTGTGTGTGCGTGCAGTGCTATGGAACTTTCATCATGCGCATGGAATCATGCAACCATGCAAACTGGCATACAGAACTGTTACATCATCATAAAAAAAGTCCCTCATGTTATTCCTTTATACTCACATCTTATCCCCAGCCCTATCCCCCAGCAATCACTGCTGTGTTTCATATTATAGTAATTTTGTCATTTCAAGATTATATAAATGGAATCATGTAATACACAACCCTCTGAGATTGATTTTTTCATCCAAGTTGTTGAGTAGTACTCCATTATATGGATGTACTACACTTTGGTTATCCCTCAGTCATTGAAGGACATCTGAATTTTTCCAGTTTGGGATTACTACAGGTAAGCTGTTCTGAACAGGCATATACAGGTTTTTGTAGGGACATATGTTTTCATTTCTCTAGGATAAATTTTAAAAATCACACTCCAAGAGGATGATTGCTGAGTTGGATAGTAAATCCATGATTAACTTTAAAAGGAACTATTGAACTGTTTTCCAGAGTGGCCTCCTAGACTTTCAGTCCAATAATTATCCATGCCACTTTCAAAGCATTTACAGAGAAGTATGTAAAAAGAGGCAGGAAGTAGTTAAAATCTGGAAAAAAATTTTGAGTAAAATAGATTAATACTGTACCATAATTTCTTGATTTTAAGATATCATTGGTATTGTAAGGTATGCAATAAAATTATCAATCTTTTAGGAAATAAACACTAAATTGAACTTCCATAATTATTTTTTACTGACAATGGTATTTAGTTATATCCTGTTTTCTTCTCCAATATCACTTATTTTACTGAGGCATAATTTGCATTCAGTGAAATACATGAACCTAAAGTTTCCAGATTGATGAATTTTGACAACTGCATATACCCAAGTGACAAAATACAGAACATTTTCATCATCCAGTTCATCCTTTCCCCCTCCCCCCCATCCACTCACTATGTAACCACTGCTCTGCTTTCTGCAAAGATTAGTTTGTGCTCTATTGTGTCTGGCTTCTTTAGCTTACAATGTTTTTGAGTTCTTCCATGTTGTTTCACTTACCAGCAATCTATACTTATTTTATTGCTGAGCAGTATTTTATTATTTGGATTCACCACAATTTGCCATTGGATTATTTCCAACTTTTAGTTACTATGAACAGTTGGTACAAGAGCTTTTGTGAACATTTTCTTTCCATTCTCCCTCTTGGTAAATACCTAAGAATGGAATTGCTGAATTCTAGGGTAGTTTTATTCTTAACTCTGTAAGAAACTGCCACACAGATACACAAATTATTAGTACTATTTTATACTCCCACCATCAATGTATAAAAATTCCAATTATTCCACATTCTTGCCAATATTTGGTATTGTGTTTCAATCTTTTAATTTTTCTCAACTCTGAGAGTGTAATGCAGTGTTATCTCAACATGATCATACTTTACAAATCTCTCTGATGACAAGCTAAACACTGTTTTATGTGCTTACTGGCTGGCTATTTGTATGACATCTGTCCAGGAAATGTGTAACCACTGTTGATATAACTGTAACAGTTTGCATGACATCGATGTAACCTGGCAGTCAAGGAGAGTGGACTGGAATGCGCATGAGTGAACAAAGACAACTTCTCTGTACTAGTCAGTGGGGGTGGGAGACATGCTGAGTGAGCATGTGTACTGTGTGGCCATCACATTCAAACTGACTTGAGTACAGCAATGAACTCAAAGTTTGATCTGCATCAAAGTTTGTGTTTCCTCTGTGGAAACTATTTGGATGATTCAGAAGGCCACAGCTATGGGTAACTGGTGATTAGCAGCTTCATCATGACAATATGCCTGCTCATGCATCACATCTTATGCAGTTTTTGGCAAAACATCAAATCCCCAGGTGACTCAGACCACCTACAGCCCAGATTTGACATCCTGCTTTTGGCTTTTCTTAAAACCAAAATCACTTTTGAAGGGGAAGAGATTTCAGACCATTGACGAGATTCAGTAAAATACTATGCAGCATCTGATGGCAGCTAGGAGAACTGTGTGAGGTCCCAAGGTGTCTACTTTGAAGGGGGCTGAGGCATCACTGTCCTGTGTACAAAGTTTCTTGTATCTTGTATCTTATATCTTCTTCAGTAAATGTCTCTATTTTTCCTATTACATGGCTGGATATCTTCTGGACAGACCTTGTATATCTTGGTTTGTGAAATGGCCCTTCAAATATTTTGCCCATTTAAAAAATTGGGTTCTCTGTCTTCTTACTATTGAATTAGAAGAGTTGTTTATATTAACCCTGGATACCAGTCCTATGCACATGTATGTTTTACAAATATCTTCTCCCACTGTGTGGCTTACCTATTCATTGTTTAACAGCATCTTTTGGAAAGCATTTTTTAAAAACTTTCTGATGAAATCTATTCTCTCCATTCTTTTTTTATGGTAAGCATATTCTGCATCTTGACTAAGACTTTCTCCTACATTTACCTGAAAAAATGTTATAGTTGTACCTTTTATTTTTACAGCTATTGTGTATTTTGAATTAAGTTTTCTGTGCGGTGCAAGCTATGAACCAAGATTAATTTTTTCCCACACATGCAGATGGCTATTCCAGCGATAACTGTTTGGAAAGTTTTTTCTTTATCCATTAAATAACCTTGGTGGCTTAATTGAAAACGAATTAACTAGAAAAGTATAGTTCTACATTCAGACTCTATTTTGCTCCACTGACCTATTTGTCTATTGCTATGCAAGTAACATACTGCCTTGAATACTACAGCTTCATGGTAAGTCATGAAATCAGATCATAAAAGTCTTAAACACAGTTTTTCTTTCTACAGATTGCTTTGGTTATTCCAGATTCTTTGCAACCTCATAAAAACTTTAGAATCAGATTTCCAATTTCCAAACAAAAATCTGCTGGGATATTCACTGGGATTATGTTGAGTCCAAAGAACAATTTGGGAATGAGTTACATTTTAACAATATTTAGTCTTCTATTTCTTGAATGTCACATAGCCCTTCCATTTATTTAGGTTTTACCCCACCAACATTATTTAGTTTTCAGTGCAGAGGGTTTATACATGTTAAATTTATAGCTGTGTAGAATTGAAACATTTTGCATTTCCAATTATTTGTTGCTAGCGTATAGAAACACAACTGAATTTTGTACAGATTTTATATCCTGTGACCTTGCTATATTTACTGACTAGTTACAGTATTTTTTTTTGAAGATTCCTTTGAATTTTCTCTATGTAGGAAAATGTCACATGCAAATAAAGACAATTTTATTTCTTTCTCTCTGATCTGCATGCCTTTATCTCTTTCTCTTGACTTAATACATTGGACTTCCAGTACAGTAACTAGAGAGGAGAGTTTAGAA
Organism: Anoura caudifer; assembly: GCA_004027475.1. Lineage (NCBI taxonomy): Eukaryota > Metazoa > Chordata > Mammalia > Chiroptera > Phyllostomidae > Anoura > Anoura caudifer. Next base: position 34,949 of record PVKU01005797.1, read on the forward strand.
TGGACATCCTTGTCCTATCCTTGACTTTACAGAGGAAATGTTCACTGTTTTAAGTATGTTGTTAGCAGGCTTTTTTAGATGCCCTTTATTTGACTGAGGAAGTTTTCTCTTAGTCCATTTCTATTTAAAACTGGATTTCAAATATTGATAATGAGGTAAATCACTTTGTAAATCAACTTTGTATTTCTAAAATAAACCCTATTTGGTAATGAGTATTATCCTTGTAATATACTACTAAAGCCCATCTGTTTTTATTTTGTAAAAAGTTCTTCATCTACTTTTAGGAAGGTACTGGTCATAATTTTCTTGTAACACATTGCTTGTTACTTTTGGTCTCATTAATTTTTCTGTTGTTCATTCATTTTCCATGGATTTCCATTCCTATCACTATTATTTCTTTATGTTCCTTTGGTTTTAATTTGCTATTGTTTTTCTAGCTTCTTATGGTAGGAAGTTTACATAATTTATTTTAAATTTTTTCTTATTTAGTATAATAAGCATTTGAAACCTAAATCTCCCTTTAAGCCCTCCTTTAAAGATCATCACAGATTATGTTATGTTGTGCTTTCAGTATTACTCATATCAAAATTTTTTTAAATTTCTCTTTTACTTTCTTCTATTATCCATGGGTTATTTAGAAGCATGTTATTTAATTTCAAAATGCTTACAGATCTTCCAGATATTTGTATTAATTTTTAATTTATTCCATGTGGTCAGAGAACCTCTATGATTTCAACACTTTTAAATTTATCGAAACATTTTATATCTCAGCAAATAATCTTGGTAAATGTTCCTTATTCACTTAAGAAGAATGTGTACTCTGCAGTTGTTGGGTGTAGTGTTCTATAAACATTAATGACTATTAAGTTTTTATCCTCACTATCTGTCTTCTTGTTCTATCAATTCCTCAGAGAGAAGTGTTAATTATGGATTTATCTATCTCTCCTTTCAATTTTAACAGTTTTTCCATTTTTGTTGCATGTGTTTGAAGCTGTTATTAGGTATATAAATATTTAGAATTTGTATGTCTTTTTGATGAACTGAATTGACTTTTTAATCAGTATAAAATATCCCTCTTGATCTCTGGTAACACTCCCCGTTCTGAAGTCTACTTTGTCTAGCACTGGCTGGATAGCTCAGCAGATCAGAGAGTTGTCCTGATATGCCAAGGTTTTGGATTGGATCCCTGGTCAGGGTGCTATGGTGTCTCTCTCTCTGTCTCTCTCTTCTCCCCACTTCCTCCCTCCCTGTCTTTAAAATCAATCAATCAGTCAATAAATGAAGTCTTCTTTGTCTAATATTAGTAAAGCCATTCCAGCTTTCTTATAATTAGTATGCCTAGAAGTTTTGATGCACACACTAAAGAAAAAAGCAGTTGAATCTCATTAACTAAACATAAATGGTAGTTTAAACTCACAGCTTATTAACATATGTGAAATAATTTCTGATTAAGAAAATAAGTGCACATGTAACTCTTTCATGCACTAACCTCCTCGATGAAAGGTATAAGTACCACAGCTTCCCATTCCTGTTGTTTCCCATTTAGATCAGTTTTAAAATCAGGTGGATAATATTCTATAATCGGTGAGTCCTCACTGGTCATCAAATGCTGTGGAAAGACACAATAGTGTAATAGAGATGTAAGACTATAAATATAGCTTTTCCTTAATATATTTATAATGTTTCCTCAAACAGTTTAAGATTTCTAAGCAAAGCAAAACTAAATTTTTACATTTCAGATATGTTGCAACATACTTGCGATATTTTGATGTTCACCTGTGACACTTATAACTTCACTGCTACTCATCACTCTACCATTCCCCTGGTTATGTGGCAAAACTGTACTCTGAATTTTCATTTCATCATCTCTATCTTTCCTTGTCTTTTCACTCTACAAGACTCACTTAAATTGTTTTCCCATTCAAATTTTAGTTTATTATGCAGGCTTCTAATTTATTAGGCTTCTAATTTTTAACCTTAAATTAAATAATTTGTTTTCATGTCCTAATCAACTGATTTTATTAAGTAATAAGTAATATAAAAACTGTCACCTAAGGTAATTTAAAAAGAAAAACATCCTAAAACCCAAGAATTTCTTCATTACTAACATCAAAGATAGTCCAATAAGACATGTTTTTTATTAGAGATTCTGTAAGAGAGGTGGAAAATGAAAGCATAAGAATGTCTTCTAAGAAAACAAAAAGGCATATTTCTCAGAATAATATTTAAAATAAGTAATAACCAGTATGCCATAGGCAGAGAACAATCAAAACAGATGTGGCTTCAATACATGCATGGTTGTATTGCTTCACAGTAAGTGAGTATCAATCTTTAATATATCTAAAGACAGGGAAAAAAGCATCAAAAAAACTTCAGGAAACTTAAGGGTGACCATAGGGACCAGCGTGGAGGACAGGTTAAGTTTCAAAAAGATGAGGCAAAGTACATGCAGGCATATGCCCATATGTGTCTGCTCTAGTTCCTGGGCCGGAGGACAGGACAGATTGATGCCCTAACTCTAAGTAGTTCTAAATGAATTTTACCCTCAGAATCAGCTTAGCAGGCTTTGTGTAATTGTGGTGATTTAAATCGTCCCTAAATATCTGCCTTGTTATGCAAAATATGTTAACCAGAGAAAAGCCTTTCATTCCACAGTTTGGTAAATGAAATACTTAAAACCCAAATATAAACTAAGGTAATACTTCTGCTGAAATAAATGACTTATGAGAATCATATCTATTCTAATAAGTAGAAGGTAAAAGAGAACAAGAATGAAATAAGCAAACATCTGGACAAAGCTGACAGCTCCAGATTTTCCCCGACCCGGTTTGCTTCCATCAGCGCGGAGACAAACTGCAGGTTTGCGGAGGCGCTGAACACAACAGACTCCGCTCTGAGCCATCCACGGAGTCTGCCCATGTCTTAAAAGCAGAGCTCGCTGTAAATCAGAAACACTTTTCAAGGGGCTGAAGAACTACTGTATTTGAAAATAAAAGTACATTTAGCTATTAAAGAAATTTGGGTGCTCTGTTTCTAGGTTTGGAGGAGAAGCTTCCAAATATTAAAAAGAACATAAAAACATTTAATTCTAAAACCCACCTGGTAACATGTAGGAAGTAAATTTTTGCTAGCTGCTGGAAGTACAGCAAGAAGCTGTTCGAATGGCTTAAAAGGTTTTCCTAGTTCAAAATGGATTTTGAGTGTGCTGATGTTGCGGATATCAGATAGGAAAGGTGCATAGTGGTAAGGGTAATACCTATAAAACAAAACTGAGTTTTAAACAAATGGCAAAGTTATGAAACGGGTCAATATTAAGTATGTATGTTTCCATATTTTAATAACACAACAATAATTCTAAAGAAAAAATTATCACCCATACTTCTACCAACTAAGTATAAGAAATCAGAAGTCTTGAAAAATTTAGGTGATATGATGGAGACAAATGTTGTATTTACTCAATTTTTAAAGTATAGCTTCACACATTTCCAAAATTGGGATGTACAATGTACCTGAAGAATATATATAACATAATGGGTTAGTTCCCAAAATGCTGAGTGTGCATTTGCCAATCAATATGTTCTTAGAATGAAGTACTGAGGTAATCAGAAGACTCTCAGGAAGCCTGGGCCTCTGCCATGGGGACAAGGGGAACAGTGAATCTGAGCTTACACTGGATCTTACTAGTCAGGTCTAAGAATTTCTATATTTGAATTAATTTATTATTATGTTTCCGATAAGGATTAAAGTATTTATCAGTTACACAACTATTTCTGTTTTTAATACTTTCCCATCTTTAACTATAGGTATAAGTATTTTTTAAAAAGCTTCACACATACAATTTTTAAAAAATATCAGTATTTTTAATATTTGACTAAGGATAACCAAAAAATGAAGAAATACTTTTTATGGTCCACAATTATGGCATATTTGAAATGAACGGAAATGTTCAGGAGGCAGAATGGCATGTGGAATAATTGAAAATGTAAAGACTTTGGAATCAGATAGGCTTGGACTTGATTCTTGCATAGAGGTGGTGTGCATGACCTTGGAAAGATAATTTAACCTCTTTGAGCCTCATCTGCAAAAGGCAAAGAACAGGCTTAATTTAAATGGCTGTGAGGATTATATGAGAACATGCTTTTTAAGTGCTTGGCCTTAAAGCCAGTAGTATGACAAGAATAACTTACACTTATCCTCTAAAAAAGGCAAATCAAGAACTTCTCTCATTAGAACACTCTTCAAAAGGTGCTGAGAATCAAGTTAGTTATAGTAAAGATGTTTTTAAAGGCTATTAGTAAGTGAAATCATAATTAATGTCACATTATGTTGCTTTGCTTTGTTTTGCTATGTAGTGCTTTAAAATAAAGCCTAGCACAAGTACACTGACAGCAAAACAAAACGAGCTATCTCATCACCTAAAAGTCTCTATCTTTCCCTGCATCATGTTTTAGTTTATTTTTCTATTTGGGTGGTTGGTTTGGAAATGTAGATGGAAACATGCTGGAATAGGAAGCTTGAGAGAAATGAAAAATTACTATTTCCCAGAAAAGCAAATAATTATTTTCTGCTTTCTTCTTTACCTTTCACAGCCTAACATTCAAATAATCCATTCCGCAATAATTACTCCTGATACAAAAATTTTCTCACACAAAATGTAAAAAAGAATATAATGAACAACCCACGTAAAAATAACTCTGACCCAATAATTATAAAGAGTTTGTCAGGCTTGATTCATCATGATTAAGAATTTTAAATCCTTAGATTAACAAAGGACTTTTATTATGCACTATCTGCCAGGGCTGAAAGTATCACTGTTATACCAAAGTCGTCTTAAAGTGTTTTTATCTAAGGATACATTACCTGCATTTCACTTAAACTTGGCTGTATGTACCTTTTTAAAAATACTACCAAAAATAGAAATAAAAGCAAAGGAATCTCCAAATGAGACTACATTAACGAACCAATATACAAAAACATTCCTTTTCATGTTCCCTCACCAGCTCCAGGACTGAACTCCATGATAGTAATAGTGCAAAATCCACTGTATTGCCTGAATATAACATGCAGCTTGATCAGCCAGAAAGTCACTGAAAACAGAAATGAATATTTTCATTATAACATTATTTTTTTAAAGATAGGACATTGTCTTTAGAGCATGAAATCTGCCGATACCACACTCTGCTAAATATGTTTTATTTAATCAATGAATAAGCTAAACAATTATAATCAGAAAAACTCCAAAATATTATTTTTTAAAAATTCCATTCTGTCAGATTAAATGTTTGCCTTATATGTTTCCTAAATCAACTACCAGAATACTTAAAACTGCTGTGCATATTTATTCAGTCAATGAACGATGCTTTGGTTTAATCGTTGACAATTTTGCCAATGTAGATTTCCATAAAGTGGCACTACCACTCCCTTAAATAACTGGGGCACTTTGAGAGATTGGGGTGGGAATTTTCTTCCTCTAGGAAGATGCCTGAGATAATCACAGAGGGAAATCAGAAGCATCTTAAAATCTGGAGACTTCTGACCAAGATGGAGGCTTAGGTAGACACTCTATGCCTTCTCACACAACCAAAATAAGGACAACAAAAATTTAGAAACAAAAAAACCACCAGTACTGACAGAAAACGGAACTGTATGAAAGTCCAACAACCAAGGAGTTAAAATAGACACATTCATCCAGACCAGTAGGAGGGGTGAAGTTGGGCAGCCAGGTAGAGAGGGGTCCCGGCAAAAAAAGTGGTGGCCGGGGAACCCTGGATTGTGTAGAAGCATGGAGCTCAAGGCGGCTGACAAATCAGGCAGTCCCACATTCACACCCAGATAAACCAGGCAAAACTAGGGAGTGAGACAGACCGCACAACCCAGTGCTCCAGCTCAGGGAAATAAAGCCTCAAAACACCAATTGAAAACACCTGTGGGGGTTGAGGTGCCAGGAGAGACTCCAAGCCCCACAGGAGAGTTTCATAAAGAGACCCACAGGGTCCTAGAACGCACACAAGCCCACACATGGGAATCAGCACCAGAAGGGCCCAGTTTGCTTGGGGGAAGCGACGGAAGGGACTGAAATCCAGCAGAGAGCGGAGCAAGCACCACTGTTCCCTCTTCGACCCCTCCCCCACAAACAGTCACAACGCAGCAAGGTGGGTTGCCCCGCCCTGGTGAATACCTAAGGCTCTACCCCTCACTATGTAACAGGCATGTTGTCAAGACCAAAAAAAAAAAAAAAAAAAAAAAAAAAAAAAAAAAAAAAAAAAAAAAAGGCCCAAATGACAGAACAGATCAAAGGTCCAGAACAAATACAACTAAGTGACGAAGAGATAGCCAATCTATCAAATGCACAGTTCAAAGCCCTGGTGATCAGGATGCTCACAGAATTGGCTGAATTTGGTCACAAGAACAAATGAAGGCTACCCTAAGTGAAATAAAGGAAAATGCACAGGGAACCAATAGAGATGGAAAGGAAACTGGGACTCAAATCAATGGAGTGGACCAGAAGGAAGAAAGAAACAAACAGAAAAGAAGGAAGAAACAAGAATTCAAAAAAATGAGGAGAGGCTTAGGAACCTCCAGGACACCTTTAAACATTCCAACATACAAATTATAGGGGTACCAGAAAGGGAAGAAGAAGAGCAACAAGTGAAAAAGTTATTTGAACAAATAATAAAGGAGAACTTCCCCAATCTGGCAAAGGAAACAGACTTCCAGGAAGTCCAGGAAGCTCAGAGAGTCCCAAAGAAGGTGGACCCAAGGAGGAATACACCAAGGCACATCGTAATTACATGAGCCAAGATTAAAATGAAGGAGAGAATCCTAGAAGTAGCAAGAGATAAGGAGACAGTTACCTACAAAGGAGTTCCCATCAGACTGTCAGCTGATTTCTCAAAAGAGAACTTGTAGGCAAGAAGGGGCTGGAAAGAAGTATTCCAAGTCATGAAAGGCAAAGACCTACATGCAAGATTGCTCTATCCAGCAAAGCTTTCATTTAGAATGGAAGGGCAGATAAAGCGCTTCTCAGATAAGGTCAAGTTAAAGGAGTTCATCATCACCAAGCCCTTATTATATACAGTGTTAAGGGGACTTATCTAAGAAAAAGAAGATAAAAAACATGTATAGTAAAATGATAGCAAACACAATTATTAACAACCACCCCTAAAACAAAAACAAACTAAGCAAACAAGTAGAACAGGAACAGAAACACAGAAATAGAGATTACATGGAGGGTTAGCAACAGGAGAGGGGGAGGAGGAGAGAGGGGGGAAAAGGTACAGAGAATAAGTAGTATAAATGGTAGGTAGAAAATACATGGGTGGCAGGGCCAGAATAGTATGGGAAATGTAGAAGCTAAAGAACTTGTGACCCATGGACATGAACTAAAGCGTGGGAACGTGGGTGGGAGAGAGAGTGCAGGGCGGAGGGGAGTGAAGGGCAGAAAATGGGACAACTGTAAGAGCATAATCAATAAAATATATTTTTTAAAAATTTTTAAAAAAGAAGCATCTTAAAATCTGGTTATAGTAGCTAGAATACACTTTGAAAAGTGCTACAGATCCACAGATAATTTTCCCTCTAATAAATTCTTCTTTCTAAAAACCTGCCATTTAAGGTAAAATAAATGGGCAGGGGGAGGGCCCCAGGCTGAAGCCAAAAGTGGCTGTAACCTTGTTAGTGTCTATTACCAAAATTCAGGTCAAGATGCACATAAATATTCCAGATCTCCAGCGTTTAGAGGGGCACACTCTGAAAATGAAATGTATTACTTTTCTGTTATAAAAGAAATACACCCTCATTATTGAAAATCTCGATAATGAAGAAAAGCATTTTCTATCACTGTATAGCAATTACTATTACATTTTGCTACATTTCTTTTCAGTCTTTTTTATATGCCCAGGCTGTTTTTTTTTTTTTTTTTTTAAATGAGTACACTACACACACATACACACACACCATACACACACACACACACGATTTTGTGTCCTGCTTTTAAAACTTGTACTAATTATTGATAATGTAGGTATCTTTCTAAATTTGTATGGACTTTCTGTAAGTACAAGTTTAGCAGTTCTGAGATTTTGGTATAGATGGCAGAGATGGTGACTATGATGAGGAGGAAGTGAAGATGATTATGATGAACCTTCTTACTGAAAATGTAGATTCATAATTTTTCACTATTATAAAACACTGTAATAAACATCCTTGTGTATAAAAACCTGAGTTTAAATTTTTTTAAATTATTGTTGCTCAATTACAGTTGTCCCTGTTTAAGAGAGATTAACAGGTAGAATTATTGGATCAAAGGGATAAATATTTTAAAGGCTTCTGGGTATGTGCTTTCCAAAATAATTTTACCAATTTATATTCTCACCTGTAAATAAGGGAAGAGCTCCATTGAGCTCTTCCAAGAGAAGATCTCTTGGATCTCCAAGAGATCCATTTACCACCATGGATCAATAATGAACACAACAATTTTAAAAGGTTTGTTGATTTGCTAGGCAAATAAATGGTATATTATTTTCATAAGTCTACATTTTAATATACAAAAAGAAGAGAAATAAAAGCAAAGACTAGTTACCTATCAAATTAAGCATTTAGTGCCAACTGTAGTTCTGTATAACTGTAATCAAGGAAATAAGAACTAAGGAATAAAAGATTAAAAATGTAACTAATATAAATATTTTACTTCTCAAGTCTCAAAGGTCCTACATGCTAACGCCAACTGACAAACCTTCACATGAGCTGGTGAATTGTACCTGAATTCCTATATCTCTACTTACTGGAGCTCAGTATAAATACAGACACTCCTGAAAGAAGATGTCTAGGCTAGAAGATAGTGTGGGAGTATATACAGCAATGTCTGAAAGCATGGGTCTATCCCTGGGCAGTCTCTAGAAAAGATCTAATACTTAGTGCTTTATTATATTTGAAAAAAACTAACAATAAGATAGAAAATATCTACTATCACATATAATAAGGGTACATAGCATTTCATGAAACTCTTATTTTACTAATAGGGAAACAGCCTCATCTAGTAGTTAAGAGCATAAGTTCTGAAGCCAGACTGCCCATGTTCAAATCCTGGCTATGCCACTGACTACCTGTGTTACCTTGTGAGCACCTCTCCATTCCTTAATTTCCTTTACGGCACAATAATAATAATCCTACTTATTTTAAAGAATTGTTGTGAGAATTAAATCAGTTAACATATATAAATGCCTAAAATAGTGCTTCGCACTTGATAAGCACTTTATAACTATTAATCTAAGTAAATAAAATGTGATCGTATGTAATTCATACTATGGGCTGCAGTTTAAAAGTATGAAAGCCACCATTCTAGAGATTAAGTTTTTAAGAATCTTTCAGAGTAGGTATTAACCTAGGGTTGAGCCAGGTGGCCTTTGAGGTAAGCGTGATGTGTGCTTGAGAAGACAGAAGCAAAAAACTAACCATTTTCTATTTGGCAATTTTTATCGTAGGAATTCAACATGTCAGTTAATATCACCTTCTCCAAAGCCATACCAGTTGAAAGATTGAGAATAATTTATGAAACCAAAAAATCCTTCTTTCTCACTACCTTATCAAAATTATGCTATTCTATATAAAACTACAAAATCTAATTTTTTTCCAAGTATAATAAAAACTGGCAAGAACGTACTCAGACACGACGTCAACTCCCATCTTCGTCATGTAGTACGTTCTTTTATATTGCCTAAACTCAGTCTCGAAGAGGTCATCATCTTCAGTCTCATCTTCTAAATTGTCTGGGGAAAAAAGCCAGAAACATAGTGGCTGATAATAAAGAATATTTTGTTTTTCCATCTAAAGCTTTGATAAATACATATGAAAGCATATGTTTATAAGTGATCATTGAAATCCATCCTATCCAACATTAATGAATTAGTACTAATAAAGGAAAGATATGACAACTATTCTGTCCAAAAAGTAACATTAAAATGCAGTTTGTACTCACCCTTAGAAGTTACTGCTTCTTCTCTATTTTTATCTAAAGCAGCCCAACATACAGAGTTTTCCTGGCCCTATAAAAACCACAAACCAATATGAAATTAATGGAAAGCTACATTTCAAAGTGAGCAATTTCACAGGGATATTTAAAAATATACTAAAAATAAAGGAATGATCCCTAAGTGATGCACCATAAAAGTTTATTTAAAAAATAATTTCCAAATCCTGTGTAAATGTTTTTGGTTTTATGTAACTTGTTTTCTAAAGCTACATGTACAACTCAACATTCAAGCCTCTCAAAAATATGTAATAAGTAACTGTTATAACTATAAAGGAGAAATATATTTAATGATATGTTTCAAGAAAAACACTTCAAGAATATTTTCCTAGAGAAAAAGATACAATCAACATCGAATCCTTTTATAATTTATCAATCTTAACATTTCTTTATAAGATTCTATTTAGTTTTAAAGAGGAGAAGGGAAGGAGAGAGGGAGTGAAACATCAGTGTGTACCTGCCCCATCACGTGCCCCCTACTGGGGACCTAGCCCTAAACCCAGGCATCTGCCCTGACTGGGGATCCAACCAGCGACCCTTTGGTTCACAGGCTGGTGCTCAATCCACTGAGCCACACCAGCCAGGGCAATCTGGACTACCTTTAACAAAATATACTTGATTATGATGGAACACAATGATTATAAACATCACCTACCTTCTCTGTCTCTGGGTCCTATCGTTCTTATAACTCTATTACCTACCCTCCACTTCTAAATTTTTCTCCTTTGCAACTCATTTGCTTTTCTACAGTTCTTCCATCTCATCACTTCCTTCCTATCTTTTCCTTACCTTGTGATTTCATCTTTTCTCTCCTCTATTTTCTCACTGACTATCTACCGCCGGTGACTCTCATTACTGTTCTTCGTACTCCCTACCCTCATCATTTCCTTTTCTTGGGGAAAACCAGGGCCTCTGACAACTTCCTATGCCTGGGCAGATCCTCCAGCTCCTCTCATTTTACCAGTGTCTCTACTGTTAACCACTTATGCTTGGAACACATGTGATATTTAACGACTGAGCTGAGGTGGGCAGAGCCAGGAATTACTGTTATGTAAGTTTCATGAATTCACGTTCCAAAAAGTTGCAGAGGCTGCCTTGGCCAGGTGGCACAGTTGGTTGGAGTATCATCCACACACCAAAAGGTTGCAAGTTTGATTCCCAGTCACAGCACATATCTAGGTTACAGGTCCTATCCCTGTTTGGAGAGCAAATGGGAGCTACTGGTCAATGTTTCTCTCTCTTCCCGTTCCTCTCTCTTTAAAATCAATAAACATATCCTCAGGTGAGGATTTAAAAAAAAAAAAAAAGGGTTGCAGGGGCTGTTTTCTTAAGAGAAAAACTGCACAGTAGAATGCAGACTGACCGCTGCTAAGTTCCACTAAGAAAAACTATGCAATTAAAACACCTTACTACAGAAAAATCAAGATAGTGCTCTTTCTGGTGCAAGAGTCCTAATTAAAACCAGTACAGCAAAGAGAATACAGGAAACTCATCAATTTCTGAAGAATACAATAATTATAGATAAGCTGAGGAAATTTTCAGAACAGGTTTATTTTCCAAGTTAACACATGTAAGACATTCTTTAGACCTTATTAGAGATGTTTTACATGGTACTAGCATATTCTAACTAATTTTATTACTCATTTATTGAACACCAAACATTTACAAAATATTGTGCTATTAATCACTCAACCTGGCCTACTGCAGTATTATATATATGATTTTATATGCAAATTATTTCTTCAGAACAATCACTGATCTAATTGATGTCTCATAACATTAAATGCTATAAATATCCACATTTTAAAAAGATAACTAGAGACTGAAGATGGCGACGAGGTAGAAGGGAGAGATTCCACCTCCCCCTACACACAGGAGAAAAACCTAGCCAATCTACAGAGGAACAGAGCAAACAGCCAACAGTACCCCAGCATATATGAAGATAGGAGACCAAAAATTGGAGAGGGCATTGAAAAACTAGACGGTAAGGAGAGTGCTTCAGGACAATAAGATCCCTGGGACCAGCACAGAAATCAGGGCAGCTGCAGCCACAGCCCAAGGCCCGGCGTCCACCGGGTCTGCCACAGGGTCCTTGGGAGAGAGCTAGGTCAACGGCTCCCTCCCCAGCCAAACAAGGTTTGAGCAGCACCCTGAGAGATCTGGTTGCTTAAAGTCACAGAGAGGGGAATAAGGACTAAGTGGCAAATACACAAGGGCTGTGAGCACCCACCGAGTCTGCGGACACAGGCTGAGGAGAATTGAGAGTTGGGCTGTGATGGGCCCTGACCTGGATAGTCTCTGGTCTGGTTGGAGAATTGGGCTGTGCAACAGGCCAGGCCTCTGTATGGACAGGCAGGCTTAAGCAGGAGGAATTTCTCAGAAAGAAAAAGTGAAACAAGAGACACTCAGCTGTTTGGGGAATTCTCCTGCAGCAGCCACTCTGGCTTCCTCCCCACCCAGCCACTCGAGGCACTCCCCAGGCGGAGCAGAAGGCCCTGCACACACCCATAACCCTGGGAAGAGTGTGCACCTGAACCTCAGTGACTGGAGGGGGACTGGCTCAGTGTGCACGCCCACATCCTGGGGAGAGTGGGCTCTGCAGAAGGCCCTGAGCCCACACCCATAGCCCCAAGGAGAGTGCACTCTGAGGAAGGCCTGGTGCCCACACCCAAAGCCCCAGGGAGAGGCACCCAGTGCTCCCACTGGCGCTCACATTTGTAGCCCCAGGGAGAGTGCCTCCTGAACCAGTGGGACCTGAAGGACCAGAGGCTGCTGGGGAACTGGGCTGGAAGCTGACTGAGTGCAGATCAGGAAGGGAGAAAAGCTAAACCAATCACCCCTCAGCCTGCTATAGCCTGGAAGATAAGCAGAACCGGTTAGGCCAGTTTGAAGACAGCTAGAGGCTTTGTTTTTTTTAACGTAATTCTTTATTTTGTTTTATTTTTATTACTACCTTTCAACTCCTTTCTCCTCTCCTTCTTTCTTATTTTATTCCTTCTTCCTTTCTTTCCCATGTTATGTCTTCTTCCTTCCCTCTTTTTTTTTATTCCCACAAGTGAGACAAAAAAAACCTGGAACTGTGAAAAGACCAGAGTTGGACCCAAAGAGGGGTCATCCCAACGGCTGAGAGAGTGAGACAAATTTCACTTTGCTATTACAGAGAACCTGAAAGTTAATGCATATTTGTATTCTTATTTTTTCATTATTCTTACATCTTTTATTTTATTAGTACTTTTCTATTCCTCTCCTTTCTGTTTAGTCTTCTTTGCTTGGCAGATTAAATTGTATTGTTTGATAGGTTTCCCTTGCTCTCTCTTTCATAGTGTATTATTATTAATTTACTGTCCTTCATGTCACTTGTGTTCCATTAGCACACTACTCAAGATCCTATACTTCCTATTCTTGTTATCTAGATCACATAGATTCTGTCATATGATTGTTGCTCCATTATTCTTGTACATAGCTATTCCATACAATTGTAAATACTATACAGCACCCCCCTCCCAGACCTTAGCCTGCTTCATGGTTTCCTGAATTCTATTACTGTTGTGGTTAACTCTATTCTCTCACACACTACACCTATTTTCTATCCTTTACTCTCACCTTACCTCAGAATCTGACTTCCAACAAGCTCACTGCTTTCTAGATCCAACTCAAAATCTTTCCCTCTCCAAGAGTCATCTTCTTTCCACCCTTTCTAAAAAGTGGCAAGTTGGGCAGAATATCATGGTTAACACTATACATAGCCAAAGGATCTCCTATCTCTTCTCTATGGGCTGCTACTATAAATATCATAGAATACACTCTTGCTGTCTTAAACCATTTTGCCTTCCCCCTCCAACTGATCATGAAAAAAAGAGTTCACATGGAAGCTGTGAACACCAGGATACCCACTAGAAGAGGAAACCCACCATTAAAAGAACCACCAACAGATAACAACAGAAGAACATGAAGGAGGGAATGGAAGCCACACTAACTGAACCCAGGACACTAACTCAACCCAGGACCTACCTGGAAATACAACTAAATAGTGGAGAAATTACCCAGAACAAACAACTGAACAAGAACAAGAGAGAATCCTCAAAACGTTGTATACACAGAAGAACCAGCTTCAACACAACCTGCCCTCACCAGCACAACAAAATATAAGAAGTGCTGGACAGACTGACCCTTGTTAACCAGCTGGTGGGAATGACCCACCAAAGAAAGGCCCAACAACAATCAACACCCAAAGACATACAGAGAGCCAACATAAACCACAGCCCAAAACCAGTGAGCTTGGGAGATCAAGGAGAAAGAACCACTGAATCTCACAGGTATTCTACCATAGAAGTTCACACCAGAAACCCAGGAAGTCAGAACAGAAAAATTTAAGAAGCTGAGGCAAACAAGAAGAGTCTCACAAACAATGGGAAGATAAAGAAACAGTCACAAAATGAAAGAAAAGGAGGATGCCTCAGAAAGAATGTTAAATGAAATAGGGGCAAGTCAACCATCAGATATTGAGTTCAAAGCAATGGTTATCAGGAAGCTCAATGAGCTCACAGAGAATGACCAAAAACTACAGGGAAACTACAATGAACTTACTGCAAACTATATCAACATGAAAAAGGAAACAAACTATCAACAGGGGCCAAGAGAAAATGAAGACTACAATTTCTGAACTGAAGCAATCAAAAGCAGGCTCGATGAAGCAGAAGATCAGATCAGTGAGCTGGGGGACCAGGTAGAAAAAAACACCCAAAAAGAGCAAGAAAAGGAAAGGAGGCTCAGAAAGAATGAAGAGGGATTAAGGGAAATACAGGACAACATGAAATGTAATAATATCCATATAATAGGGATACCAGAAGGAGAAGAAGAGGAGCAAGGGATAGAAAACCTACTTGAAAAAGTAATGATGGAAAACTTCCCTAATTTGATGAGAGGAAAAGTCACACAAATCCAGGAAACACAGAGTCCCAATCAAGAGGAACCCAAAGAGGTCTACTTCAAGACACATCATAATTAAAATGGCAAAATTTCAAGACAAAGAGAGAACCCTGAAGGCAGCAAGGAGAAACAGGACATAACGTACAAGGGAGCCCTGATAAGGTGAGCAGCTGACCTCTCAATGGAAACGCTCCAAGCCAGAAGAGAATGGCAAGAAATACTCCCAGTAATGAGAACCAGAAGCCTGCAACCAAGGCTACTTTACCCAGCAAGGCTCTTAATCAAGATAGAAGGCCAAAACAAGGAGCTTCCCAGACAAAAGAGGTATAAAAGAATACACCTCCACCAAACCAGCTCTGCAAAAGATGCTAAAGGGACTGCTTTAAGGAGAGAGAGAAAGAGAGAGAGAGAGAGAGAGAGAGAGAGAGAGAAGAACACAGGCATGAAAATGGCAATGAATAAGTACCTATCAATAATAACCTTAGCCTAAATGGATTAAATGCTCCAATCAAAAGACATAGAATAGCTGAATGGATAAGAAAGCATGACCCACACATATGCTGCATACAAGAGACCCACCTCAGGACAAAAGAACTAAACAGACTGAAAGACAATGGCTGTAAACAAATATTCCAAGCAAATGGACAGGAACAAAAAAGCCGAGGCAGCAATACTCATATCAGACAAAACAGACTTCAAAAAAAGGGCCATAAAGGGAGGCCCAGAAGGTCACATCATAATATTCAAGGGAAGAATAATCCATCAAGAGGACACAAACATTGTAAATATATATGCACCCAACACAGGAGCACCCAAATACATAAAGAAAATCTTGGAGGACTTCAAGAAAGATATTGACAGCAACACAATTATAGTAGGGGATTTCAACACCCCACTGTCAAAAATGGACAGATCTTCCAAACAAAATATCAACAAAGATATTGTGACATTGAACAATGCCCTAGGTCAAATGGACTTAACTGATATACACAGAACCTGTCATCCCAAAGAAGCAAAATACACATTCTTTTCAAATGCACATGGGATATTTTCAAAGACAGACCACATGATAGGACACAAAACAAGCCTCAACAAATTCAACAGAACTGAAATCATACCAAGCATTTTCTCCAACCACAAGGGACTAAAACTAGAAACCAATGCCAAGAAAAAAACCCACAACACTCAAAATCATGGAGATTGAATAGCATGCTATTAAACAATGAATGGGTCGAGAATGAAATTAGGGAAGAAATCAAACAGTTCCTGGAAACAAACGGATAGACCAATGGAATAGAACAGAAAGCCCACAAATAAACCCACATCTCTACAGTCAATTAATATTTGACAAAGGGAGCAGCAACATAAAATGGAATAAAAATAACCTCTTCAACAAATGGGGTTGGGAGAACTGGACAGCTACATGCAAAAAAATGAAACTCAAGCAGCAACTTACACCATACACAAAAATAAATTCAAGGTGGATAAAAGATTTAAATATAAATCGCGACACCATTCAAGTCGAAAGGGAGAACATAGGCAGGAAAATCTCAGATATTTCATGCAGCAACATTTTTACTGGTATGTCCCCTAGAGCAAGGGACATAAAGGAAAGAATAAACAAATGGGATCTTACCAAAATAAAAAGCTTCTGGATGGCTAAAGAAAACAGTATTACAATAAAAAGAGAACCAACTGTATGGGAAAACATATTTGCCAATGATACCTCAGACAAGGGTTTGATCTCTAACATATATAAGGAACTCACACGACTCCACTCTAAGAAGACTAGCAACCCAATTAAAAAATGGGCAAAGGACTTGAACAGACACTTCTCCAAGGAGGGCATACACAGGGCCCAGAGACACATGAAAAGATGCTCAGTATCGCTAGCTATCAGAGATGCAAATTAAAACCACAATGAGATACCACTTCACACCAGTCAGAATGGCCATCATAAATAAAGCAACAAACAACAAGTGTTGGAGAGGTTGTGGAAAAAAGGGATCCCTAGTGCACTGTTGGTGGGATTACAGACTGGTACAACCACTATGGAAAACAGTATGGAAGTTTCTAAGAAAACTAAAAATTGAACTGCTTTTTGACCCAGCAATTCCACTGCTAGGATTATATCCTAAGAACCCTGAAACACCAGTCCAAAAGAACCTATGCACCCCAATGTTCATAGCAGCACAATTTACAACAGCCAAGTGCTGGAAGCAGCCTAGGTGCCCATCAGTAAATGAATGGATCAAAAAACTATGTTACATTTACAAAATGGAATTCTATGCAGCAGAAAGAAAGAAGGAGCTCCTACCCTTGGCAACAGCATGGATGGAACTGGAAAGCATTATGCTAAGTGAAATAAGCAAGGTGGTGAAAGACAAATACCACATGATCTCACCTTTAACAGGAACCTAATCAACAAAACAAACAAAGACACTGAAATTGAGAACAGGCTGACAGTGACCAGAGGGGAGAGGGGAGGGAGTTTCAGGGGAAAAGGGGAAGGGTTTGCAGGAACAAGTATAAAGGACACATGGACAATAACAAGGAGGGGGTGGTAACAGGAGGGAGGTGAGGAAAGCTGGGGGTGGTAGGTTAGGATGGGGGTAAAAGTTAGAAAACTGCACTTGAACAACAATTAAAATTTAACAAAAAAGAATTTCCTTATGCTGGGGAAAAGGAAAAATGGAGGGAGGGTATGGGGAGATAAATGGTGATGGAAGGAGACTTGACTTGTGGTGGTGAACACACAATACAGTGTACAGATGATGTATTGTAGAATTGTGCACCTGAAATCTGTGTAATTTTTTTTACCAGTGTCACCCCAATAAATTTTTTTTAAAAAGAAGAAAAAAGATAACTAATTGGGAGGGAGGGGTGGGGAGAAAATATGGACAACTGTAATTGAACAACAATAAAATAATGTAAATTTAAAAAGTAAATAAATACATTAAAATTAAAAAAAGATAACTCATTTCTGGGCTCTTATATTTAGAAATGTTTTCTACACTTTTACAAGAATAGGAGAAAAGCCGTGGCTGGTGTGGCTCAGTAAACTGAGTGCTGGCCTGTGAACCAAAGGCGGTTTGATTCCCACTCAGGGCATGTGTCTAGGTTGCTGGCCAGGTCCCCAGTAGGGTGTACTCAAGAGGCAACCACACACTGATGTTTCTCTTCCTCTCTTTCTTCCTCCCTTCCCCTCTCTAAAAATAAATAAATAAAATCTTTAAAAAGAAACAAATAATAGGAGAGCAAAGAAAACACAATGTTCTTCTTCAAGGGTAAAATAAGAAACTGATTTTTAAAGGTCAGATTTAAATGATAGGATGTAACAGAGAAAGAGAAACCAAAACAATTTTTAAAATTTATGTACAGAAGAAGAGCCCTGGCTGGTGTGGCTCAGTGGATTGAGTGCTGGCCTGTGAACCAAAGGGTCACTGGTCTGATTCCCAGTCAGGGTACATGCCTGGGAAGCCAGCCAGGTACCCAGTAGGGGGGCGCACTAGAGGCAACCACACATTAATGTTGCTCTCCCTCTCTTTCTCCCTCCTTTCCTCTCTGTCTAAAAATAAATAAATAAAACCTTTAAAAAAATGTGTATGTACAGAAGAAGAAATGAAAATGAAATGAAGCAACCCCAAAATCATAAGAAAATGAGAAACAAGGAATATCAGTTTTACCTTTACAGCTAAATAAATGAAAGGACACGTAATAAAATGAACACCTTTGATTTTTTCTTTTCCTTGTAGTTCTTGGCTTCTTCTGCTGCAACACCTGCTGCTTCATTTAGGTACTTGTTACCAACTTTGCTTTCAAACCACTTTAGGTCCACAAAAACTTCACTGAAGTGCTCCCGATCAAACTGAACAGAAATATTTAAAATAATTTAAAAATCATTTAGGTATGTCTGGAAGAATACAAACAAAACTTTTAACATGGACTACTTCTGGGGCATAGTAAATCAGAGAATGTACTTTTTTATGCACATGGTGACCTTGTCTACTACTCTGAAAATTATATATAAAAAGCAAATAAATATAATTTATGTTAATTTATTTATACAGAATGACCAACAGGATAAGAATTACAAAAAATTTTTCTTTTGCTATTATGTAATCGCTAAGTGACCATTTACAACGACCCTGGGACAGGAAAACAAAAAGTTCTGGTTACTTACATCTGATAATTTCACAAGGTATTTCTCAAATCGAGGTAAGTTGAGATGCCCACTTTCATTAATATAACCTAAAAGAAATAACATCTAAATTTGGACTAAAAGGTGGTAGTTTTTCTAAACAATTCAACAAAATTCTTTTTATAAAATGTTGAATGTTACATTCCACTAATCAGAGAAAAACACTGTACTGGACTACATATAACTGGCTCTAGTTTCTATGAACTTGCGGTTAAAATAATATACAATAAATAAGATCTGAAGCAAAATATAAGAAATTTCAGGCTCACATAATAATAATCCTCCCACATTTCCAATATATTATAACAGTTATTTAAATTATATATGGTCTAGAATGTAACCATTTGATATGTTACATTGAGAAAAGGATTAATATCCTGCTACTCTGTTGTCTGCTTCAGTATCACCACTGTTTGTGAATTTCCTATTGTAACTGAAAAATCTTTCCTTCAAAATAAATACTCTAATGCCGACCCATTCAGAAAAACTGAATTTCTATGTTTAAATATGAAAGAACCTAAGTGAAAACAACGATGACTACCGAGTTTCGAAACAATTAAAGGCAGAGATTAATTAGGTATCAATAAATGAAACTGCATAATTCCGGTTATTTTCTTAGCTAACGAGCTATTAAAAACTATAACCTTAAAGCTTGGACCCTTAAATCAAAAGAAACCCCTAATTTTTTCCTACTTTAGTTGTGCATGTAATAATCTAATGACCTGAGTGACATTTTTAGAGTTAGCTGAGTGGTAAGTTAAAGTAGCCACAAATGAATATTAAACTTTGTTTACCTCCAAGTTCTGGCAGGATATTAATATATGTTCCATAAAGAAGAGGCAGTGCATCATGATTAATATGTAAATGAGGTAGATGAGGGATAAAATCATTGCCAACAAGAAATCCCATCAAAATCCAATCATCTATTATCCTTTCAATATCATATTTAAATGTGATCTTGTCCTAGAGTAAAATGGGAAAAAAAAAAGTCAAGTCATATGCAACTTTCTGCATACACTTCTTTGGTCCACAGATATAGTAATACTTACTTTTAACACTGAAAACTCATAATCAATATATTCTCTCATTAAAGACAAGTGTAAGAGGTGAAATGTGGTTTCTTCTGGTGCACATACCCTGTAATTAGTCAGATAATCAACACAGAGTTAATTATATATATATTTAGAATTAATTATATTTTTAAGGTTCAAGCTTAAAAATGTAGCAAGACTTAAAATAAAATTTATCATTAGACGATAATTTTTATATTCAATGCATGCAATTTATATATAAGCTGCAGGGTAATATAAAGACAAAATATAACTGCAATTACAATACATACAGCATAAATTTCAAAATAATTGGTTTACATTATGCTTTCTGTGGAAGAACTCTGAAAATGAAGAAAGCCTAAGTAACATACAGATGTAAGAAACTGTGAGGTCTGGACCATTTAAGGCTGTCCACCAGCAGACAGCACACAGATAAGTTGAGTTTATACTTTTATATGTATTGCAGTATAGTCCAAGGTTTCAATGGTGAGGAACTATTGGTAAGGGAACTCAAGAATTAAAGATTTTAGCTTCAGTTATATTTGACAGGCCTAAGTGATTAATGCATGTGGAAAGCTGTTATTCCAAGAACTGGAATGCATGACACCAGGAGACTGACAAGCAATTCAACCTTTTTGCCCCAAGGGGCAGTCAGGCGAGGGGGGTCTGTAAGCAATGGAGATGGTATCTGAGCCACTGTGGTCCAGGAAGTCAGATAAAGAATTGTTGATCAGCAGATAAATACTACTAAAGTGCCTCCATAAGCAGTCAGTACTCTAGCTACTATTTAGCTAGATAAATAGCTAAACTATCTTTCGGATAAGAGATAAGCAACTCTTAATCCGATTCACCTTTTTCTAAATCCCTTATCTACTCTTTCCTTCTCGCTATAAAAAGGGTCAACTTGAGATGAGCTGTTGAGAGGAATTTGGGGGCACATAACCTGCCATCTTCTCAAATCACCAGCATCTGAATGAAGTGCCCATAAAGATTCAACTGAGTCTCTACTTTCTGGTGCTGGTATCTGGTTTCACTATCAGTGCTTATCTTGCCCTGGTTTGGTTTATACTCCTGGCTGTTAGTCTATACTCCAATTATAAGTAAGAATACAAGCTAACAATAGTATATTAAAAGGATTATACACCAAGAGCAAGTGGGATTTACCCCAGGAATGCAAAGATGATTCAACATAAGAAAAACATTGATGTTAATACACCACATTAATAAACAAAGGAAAAAACATCCCACAATCGTAGCAGAAAGAAAATTTGTCAAAATTCAACACCTTTTCATGGTAAAAATACCCAGCAAAGTGGAATAAAAGGAAACTTCCTTAATATAGTAAAGGGAATTTATAAAAAAACAAAAACAAAACCACACAGCTAACATCATACTAAATGACTCAATGGTCAAAGACTAAAGATCAAGAACAAGTCAGAGATGCCCATTTTCACTACAGCTATTTAACATTATTTTGGAAGTCCTATCCAGGGCTCTAGGGCAAGAAAACATATGTATGGTATCCAAAATTGGAAAAGAAGAAATAAAACTATCTCTACTTACAGATGGAGTAAATTCTCTCTATATAAAATCCCACAGAATCCACAAAAGAGCTACTAGTAAAAAAAAGTTCACTAGATGCAGACCAAAACACAAAAATCAGTTGTGTTCTAACACAACAGCAACAAAGAATCCAAAAAGGAAATTAACAATTCCACTTAGATACCATCCAAAAGAATAGAACACTTAGAAATAAACTTGACCAAGGAGACAAAAGAAATAAAAAACCAGAAGCGAAAAATAAATTCAGAGTTACAGGGAACAGATGGATGGTGCCCAGAGGTGGAGGGGGGATGCAGGGAGCAAAAAAATGCAGGTGGCCAAAGGCTATAAATTCCAATTATAGGTTAAATAAGTCCTGGGGATGTAATGTACAGCAGGGTAGATACCAAGAGAAAAAAAGAAGGAAAAAAATGAGACAAAAGACTTGTACTCTGAAACTACAAAATTTTGCTAGAAGAAAGTAGACACCACATGCTAACGGCCTGGAAGACAATATCAAGATATAAATAGCACCTGAAAAGGATATACACACTCAATGCCGTCCCTAATAAAATACTAAGGATTATTTTTTTACAAAAATAAAAATATCCATCCTAAAAATTGTTAATCTTAGGAGACCCCCGAAATAGCCAAAATAATCCTGAAAAAGAACAAAGTTGTAAGGCTCACTCTTCCTAATTTCAAAACTTACTATAAAGCCACAGTGATCAAAATACTGTGGTACTGCCATAAAGACAGACATATAGACCAATGGATTAGACTGTACAGTCCAAAAATAGACCCTTGCATATACGGTCAAGTTATTTTTAAAAAGACAACCTTTTCAATAAGCGGTGGTGGGAAAACTGGATATCCACATACAAAAGAATGAAATTGGACCCTTACCTTATACCATATACAAAAATTAATTCAACATGGATCAAAGACCTAAATGTAAAGAGCTAAAGCTACAAAGCTCTTAGAATAAAATAGGAAAAAGCTTTATTACACTGGATTTGGCAATGACTTCATCGACATTAAACTAAAAGTATAGGAAACAAAACAAAAAATGTATTGGACTTCATCACAATTAAAAATTTGTGTATTACCTGACTATCAACAGAGTGAAAAGGCAACCCTCAGAATGGGAAAAAATATTTACAGATCATATATCTCTTTAGGGATTAGTATTCTTAATTTAAACTGTTTTGTCTTCCAAGATATATACAGCATGATTTACCTTTGTGTCTTCTTGCCACCAAAGCGAACCTCTTCTCTTAAAAGGGAGAAATGTGCTTCATGACTTGTTAATCCAAGCATAATCTGTCGAAAAATGATTAAGACTTGTTTCTATTCTCCCACTTTTTATAGTATCAGGTTCACAAAAGCAATCAAATAAAAAATATTTCTATATAGAAAACAAGATTATTTAAAAAATGAAACTATTAGCAAATTAAATATAGAAATATCAAAATATGATAAACTTATAGGTTATGAATGGGGTAAAGTGAGAACATTTTTCTAAGACAAAAAAGGTTTACCTTAGACACTCACATGACCTTAGACACTCTTCCCAACCCCAACCAAAAAAATCCAAAAACTTCTTTTGGTTTTCACACCTTTCCACTTGCCATGGGGGGATGGGTAAGAAATTAAAAGCAGCAGCTTTTCCAATAACAGAAAGTAGGACTCTTTTGGAGGCCAGGATACCTCCACCATGTAAAAACAGAAAAACATGGAAAAGGGCATTTTCATTTAACTTTCTTACTTAGTACTATAATCCCCAAAGTTAAGTTAAGTTAAGTTAAATAGTCTCATGAGATGTATCAACCAATTGCAATGTATACTGTATATTTTATTCCAGTACTGATTCAAACAAAAAAATGAAACATTTATGAAGCAATCAGGGAAATGAGAATACCAAATGGTTATTCACATATTAAACAGTGATTGTTAATTTTTGTTTTGTGTTCAATAATGGCAATTTTTTAAATAACCCTCTTTAGAGAAACATTATGAAAAATTTATAGATTAAATGATACAAAGTCTAGGATGTGCTTCAAGAATCCAGAGAAGAAAGAGAAAGAAGACAGATAAGATAGTGAGGGATAGGAATTGAAAATTATTTAAGGTAAATAAAGGTCATTATGCTATCTTCCCAACTTTTGTTTATGTTTGAAAACTTCCACAATAAAAAGTCAAAAGAAGCCTAGTAAAATTACTTGCGTCATGGAGTTATCAAATCAGGTGATATTAAAATTCATGTATTAAGCATGAGGGTAAACAGGACCCTCTACCCTGACCCCAGTAGATCATTTATAGCATCAGGGTCAGTTAGGTGTGAACAATAACTAGACACCTGTTGATCATAATATTTGGCAAAAAAGCTCATTTTTCAATTTTTTTGAAATGGCAGTAGTAGCGATCATTATTACATCTCAAATATTTGTTTCCAAAGCCAGAAAGCTTCTTACATAAAGAATAAGTGTGTTAAATATTTAACTACCATGGTATAAGGTTGTAACAACAACCAATGTTATACTTACCAAATCAGCATCTAAACCATAAAGACAGTGTCTGGTGTTTGGATCATGATCTGGCTTTGCTTTCTCAGATCTGATAAATTCCATGATTTTATGCTCTCCTTCTCCTGGAGTCTAAATATAAGGTTTTTAAAATTTTGGTAATATGATATGCAGTAGAATATTAAATATTAAAAAATAACTAAATTAAAAAGAAAGATAATACCTCATGGCCTGAGAAATAGATGGTGACTCCTTGCCATGACTTATCTGTAGAAATTTTCATATTTACAAAGTACTTCAGATGTTCATGTAATCTGGCCATGAATTCAGTCCCTATAAATAACAAGTTTTAAAAAGTTTAATCTGAAAGAGACATAAAAACAGCAAGTTCCCAATGATAACACAAAACTGAATCTTGGTGTCCAGGTAATTAATTAATAGCTAACTAAGATATCCAAAGGAGGTCAAAAGCTTCTTGTTTATCTAGAAAAGCAAGTAATGCTGCCCCTTTCCCTAGCATATATCACTACTGTTTCTAATTTCACTGGTTACAGTAAAATTAAGTTACTGTCACACAGGGAAAGTCAAGGAATGTTACTATTGTCTCAAGGCTACACTTCAAATATTTCCACACAAGGGAAAAGTTTCAACTTTCTACTAAATCTCCATCTTCTATTACCTCTGCTGGATTCTGAAGTTTTGTTTTATAAGGCATAAAACTTCAATCAAATTGCTATTAATAACATCAATGAAGGAAACTATTATTATTACTACTGTGAACCTGAAAAATTATTATTAATCTGGAAACTAAGTCTACATGGTTATGTTTTATGAAAAGCCCAGATGTTCAATAGCCAAAGTAATACAGTCTTAAACTACAATCAGGATTAAATTGGTTATGAAGTCAAGCAATATTTGATTAGGGCACTTACTGAAAAAAAAATTATCAGAGTTAGTAAAGAATTCATGAGAAAGTAAGACCCTAAGATTATTTTCCAAAGTAAAGGATTATAATGATAATTAAACAAAGCTCTAGGAAATGCAGAGTATGTTGTTGCATATAAAATTAATCTTAATACTGATAAATTCATTTATCCCTAAAGTCACAGAAATGTTAATTCCCTTGGAGGTGTAGAACAGTAAGCCCTCAGGACTAAAAGAATAAGTTTCTCATTTGAAACACTACATGAACTTGGACGAGCCACCTCACTGAGTCAGTTTTCATACAATAAATGGTGACAGCTTTGGAAGATGGCAGTGGAGTAGCTGGAAGCTACACTAACCACATCCAAAGACCAAACTGGAGTTACAATTAAATTACATAAAAACCATCCTAAATAACCAAATGAAGACTAGGTGGAGGGAAGCCTTATAACCAAGGACTTACGGAAGAAACCACATCACCACAAGAAAACTTGTCGGAACTGCAGAGGTGTAAGAAGGCTGGCTGGGCTCCCAAGGGAGGCAGCTGAAGTTCCAGGGGGATATTTCAGCAGCCAGGGGTGTGTCCCCCTAAGAAGTGGGGGATCTAAAACCAAAGCTGAGTTCCCCAGCCTAGAGCACCAGAACCAGAAAAGGAACCCAAATAACATCTGGCTGTGAAAAGCAGTAGGATTTCTGTCCAACAGAAAGAGATGGCTAGAGATGCAGACAGACTCTTAAATGGCTAACACACAAAATTTCAATTGCAGCCACTTACCCTGAGCTCCAGCAGAGGCCGGGCAGAGTAGACTAGAGCCATGTGAAGAGGCTGTAGGGTTAGTGGCTCTAGGGAGAGAGCTGAAGAAGGGTCAGCCACCAGGATCCCTGTGCTGAGTCATTCCCCATAGTTTCTTGGACAGAACACACCCCTCCATGTGGCACCAGCCTGGGGGTAAACAACATCCCCACTGGCAGGAATCCCTCTTGCTCCACCCTGTGGAGTTCAAGCCCTGCTGCTGACGAGTATAGATGGAGGTTCCTTCAATGATTAAGCCTAATAGCCTGCAGATGAATACAGATCTCTAGGAGCTTTGAGACTTTAGCTGACCCTTCCCTGGGCTGGTGCTGGTAAAAGTCAGCCTTGGTGTGCCACTTCATTTCTTCTACAGGCACCCAGGCCCAGCAGAGGGAGCCACAAGACGTGGATTGCTGACAGCTCCAAAGAGGTTGCCAAGGGCCAGTCACAGCGTCTGACATAGGCCTACACCAACATCTTTGCAGATCTACCTAATATACAAAATTCAAATATAAAGAAGCACAAAGAGGCAGCCAAAATGGGAAGGCAAAGAAACAGTCAAAAAAACAAGAAAATTCTCAAGAAGAAGAGCTAAATGAAATGCAGGCAAGCAATTTATCAGATATAGTATTCAAAGTAAAGATTATAGATGCTCAGCAGCATGAAAAAAATAAGGAAGAGAGAGAAATAAAAAAGGAAGAGACAGAAATAAAGAATTCAGTATCTGAAATATTGAAAAAGTAACACACTAGAAGAAATAAACTGTAGGTTAGATGAAGCAGATCAAATTAGCAATTTGAAAGACAAGGTTAAAAAAACCCAACTCAATTAGAGAGGTAAAAAAAAAATCAGGATAGTTTAGGGACCTTTAAGATAACATGAAGTGTAACAACATCTGCATCATGGGGGTACCAGAAGGAGAAGAGAGAGAACAAGGGATAGAGAATATATTTGAAGAAATAATGACCAAAAACATCTCTAACCTGGTGAAGAAAAAAGACACACAGGCCCAAGAAGTGCATAGAGTCCCAAACAAGGTGGACCCAAAGAAGCCTACACCAAGACACATCATAATTAAAATGGCAAGGCTTAAAGACAAGAGGAGAATCTTAAAAGCCACAGAGAAAAGCAGTTGATTACCTACAAGGGAGTTCCCATTGGACTGTCTTCTGATTTCTCAACAGAAACATTTCAGGCCAGACGGGCTGGTAAAAACACTCAAGCTGATGAAAAACAAGGGCCTACAACCAAGGCTGATTTACCCAGCAAGGCTATCATTCAAAATTGAAGAAGAAATAAAGAGTTTCCCAGACAAGAGAAAGCTAAAGGACTTTGTTACCACCAAACCAATATTGCAACAAATGTTAAAGGGCTTGCATTAAGAAAAGAGGAAGATAAAAAAAAAAGAAAATAGTTAAATAATAAAATGCAATAAATACATATCTATCATAATCACTTTAAATGTAAATGGATTAAATGATTCAATAGAAAGACATAAGGTAGCTGACTGGATAAGAAACGAGACCCACATATATGTTTGTCTTCAAGAGACCATCCTCAGAACAAAAAATACAACAGGGTAAAAGTAAAGGGATGGAAAGGGATTTTCATGAAAATGGAAAGGAAAAAAAAAGCTGGGGTAGCAATACTTTTATCAGACAAAATAAATTTTAAAACCAAGGCTATAGCCCTGGCTGGTATGGCTCAGGGGAGTGTGTGCCAGCCTGCAAACCAAAGGGTCACTGGTTTGTTTCCCAGTCAGAGCTCATGCCTGGGTTGTGGGCCAGGTCCCCAGAAGGGGACATGAGAGGCAACCACACATTACTGTTTCTTTCCCTCTTTCTCCCTCCCTTATCCTCTAAAATAAATAAATAAAATCTTAAAAAAAAAAAAAAAGCTATAGTTAAGAGACAAAGAAGGATACTACAGAATGATAAAGGGAATGATCCAACAAGAGCATATAACCCTAGTAAGAATTTATACACCCAACATAGGAGCACCTAAATATTAAAGCAAATTTTGATGGATATAAAGGGAGCTCTGACAGAAATATAGTCACAGTAGGTGCATAAGATCAGGAAAGACATGATTCTCTGCTTTCACCATTCTTACTCAACATAGTACTGGAAGTCCTAGTAGCCATAGCAATCAGACAAGAAGAAATAAAAGGCACCCAAATTGGAAATGAAGAAGTAAAATTGTCATTATGTGCAGATGATTTGGTACTGTACATTGAGAACCCTCATGATTCTACCAAGAAACTACCAGAACTGATAAATAAAATGAAGTAAAACTGGAGGATACAAAATTAACATCCAGAAATCAACTGCATTCACAATTGTGTAAAAAAGAATAAAATACCTAGGAATAAATTTAGCCAGGAATATAAAATACATGTATTCATAAATTATAATACACTGAAGAAACTGAAGAAGATACAAATAATGTGGAAGCATAAACCATGCTAATGGATAAGAATAAACATCACTAAAATATCCATACTAACCAAAGCAATCTAGAGATTGAACGCAATTCCTATCAAGATACCAAGGATGTATTTCACAGTACTAGAACAAATATTTCAAAAATGTATGTGGAACCACAGAAGAAGCCAAATAGCAACAGCGATCTTGAGAAAGAAGAACAAACTTGAAGGAATCACGCTGCCTAATACCAAACTATACCATAAGGCCATCATAATCAAAATATCATGGTACTGGCATAAAAACAGACACATAGATGAATGGAACTGAATAGATGGCCCAGAAGTAAACCCACACTTTTATAGTCAATTAATATTTGACAGAAGAGCAAGCACATACAATGAGCTAAAGACAGTTAATTCAATAAATGGTGTTGGCAAACTGGATAGTTATGTGCAGAAAAATGAAGACCACTTTCTTACACCACACACAATAATAAATTCAAAGTGGATTGAAGACCTAAATGTTAGATGCAAAACCATAAAAATCCCAGAAGAAAACAGCAGCAAAAAATCTCAGATGTTACTTGTACCACTATCTCTTCTGATATATCTCCTCAGGCAAGGGACACAAGAAAAACTAAACAAATGGAATGACATCAAACTAAAAAGTTTTTGTACAGCAAAAGGAACCATCAACAAAACAAAAAGACACCCACTGAATTTGAGAACATATTCACGGATACATCTGATTAGGGGTTAATACGCAAATTTCTAAAGAACTTAAAAACCCAAAACTCTAATTCAGAAAAATATAAGCACCCAATATGCATGGCAGCATTACTTAAAATAGCCAAGATCTGAAGTAGCCCAAGAGTCTATCAGTAGCTGAGTGGATAAAACAACTCTGGGACATTTACACAATGGAATACTACTCTGCCATAAAAAAGAAGAAAATTTTACCCTTTGCAACAGCATGGATAAACCTGGAGAAATTTATGCAAAGTAAAAAAAGCCACTCAGAAAAAGACAGATACTATATGATTTCACTCATACGTGGGATCTAATGAACAAACTCAACTGACAAGCAATATACAGACAGACTCATAGAGAGCAGGCTGACAGTTCTTGGGGGTATTATGGAGTGGAGGGGTGGGCATTATGGAGTAGAGGGATGAAGCAGAAAAGAAAAAGAACTCATGGACACAGACAACAGTGTGGAAAACGTGGGGGGGAGGTGGGTGTGTGGAGGTGCAAAACATAATTACAGGAATAAATGGAAATGAAACAAATTACAATAAAAAAACTACTCCCGGTCAAGATGGAGGCATAGGTAAACACAGCTCAACTCCTTGCACAGCCATATCAAAATTACAACTAAAATATAGAACAACTATCACTCTGAATTGTCAAAAATGAAGTTGAATGGAAGCCTCACAACTACAGAATAAAAGAAATCACATTCATCCAGACCCATAGGAGGGGCGGAGACAAGGAACAGGGTAGTCCCACATCCACATGTGATGGATAAAAATATGGGAGGGATACCTGGGGATCTAGGAGTCCCAGCTCCAAACCAGGGCTCCCAGCCTAGGGTTCCAGTTTTAGGGAGTTAAGTTCCCATAACTCCTGGCTGCAAAAACCAGCAGGGACTGAGTTGGTAGATGAAACTTCTGGAGTCCCAAGCAGTTCTTCTTAATGAACCTAGACACAGACTTACTCAGACTCACTTCCTCCAAGCCCCAGCACCAGGGTTGCAGCTTGAAAGGCACCAAGTGGCAAACAAGGAAATGAAGTGTCTGGTATCAAGGCAAGAGTTGGGGGGGCAGCTTTCTCCCAGGTACAAAGGCGGGCAGAGGTCACTGTCCCTTTTATGAACCCTCCCTGCAGAGCCAGAGAGCCGGCAGACTGGTGCCATATTTGAATCTCCATCAACCCAGCTACTCTGTATAGCCCAACCAGGATATGCACAGAAACCGTGTCCCACCCAACTAATAGGTCCACCCAGGCTGCTTTTCCATATGAATGACTGGTCTTGGCCCAGGCTTCAGTTTCCTAAATCCTCTCAAACAAGCAACAGCCAGGTATGGCAGAAGGAGAAGAGAGAGCAAGCAATTGGAAATCTATTTGAAAAAATAATAAAGAAAACTTCCCTAATTTGGTGAAGGAAATAGACATGCAAGTCGTGGAAGCAGAGAAAGTCCCAAAAAAGATGATGCAAGGGGTCCATCATAGTTAAATGCTAAAGGTTAAAGATAAAAGACACATCATAGTTAAAATACTAAAGGTTAAAGATAAAGAGAGAATCTTAAAAGCAGCAAGAGAAAAATGAGTTACCTACAGGGGAGTTCCCATAAGATTGTCAGCTGATTTTTGAAAAGAAACTTCATAGGCTAGCAGGGATTGGGAAGAAATATTCAACATCATGAAAAGCCAAGACCTACAGCCAATGCTGTACCCAACAAAGCTATCATTTAGAACTGAAGGGTAGATATAGAGCCTCCCAGACAAGAAAAAGCTAAAGGAGTTCATCATCACCAAACCATTATTATATGAAAGATTAAAGGGACTTATTTAAGAAAAAGATCAAAACTATTAACAATAAAATGGCAATAAATACACACCTATCAACAACTGAATCTAAAAAATAAACTAAGCAAACAAGAAGAACAGAGACAGATTCATGGATATGGAAAGCGTTTTGATGGTTGCTAGATGGGATGGGTATTTGGGCAACTGGGAAAAGAGGCAAATGGATTAAGAAGTACAAATAGGTAGTTATAGAATAACCATGGGGATGTAAAGTACAGTACAGCAAATACAGCAGCCAAAGAACTTATATGCATGACCCCTGGACATGAACAATGGTGGGAGGGTTGCCTGAGGGAGTGGGGGTGCTGGGTAGAGTGGCAAAGGGGGAATATTAGCATAACCAATAAAATATAATTAAAAACATAAAAAACAAACTAAAAAATAAAAGAAAATTCTGACTCTGTTATAAATAAATAAATGGTGACATTAGGACGAATCTTATAAGTTCCTTTAGGTCTGAAATTCTGTGCATTTGGAAGAGTCCACTCTATAGTTGCTCTTGTCAACATGTGTAACTCCCTACAGTGGGTCTTCATAGGAGTACTTATGAGCAAGGCAACCAAACTATCTCGTGAGGAGACAAAATTGAAGAAAGTAAAGCAAATGGAATCCTAAGGACAAAATAGATAGAGACTAGAAAAGAAAAAATACATTTAAAAAAATTAAAATTTCCATTTTTAATCTCTTAGAATTTTTTTTTCAGTGAATTTACCTGGTGTAATACAGTTTGAATCAAATCTGGCCTCTGCAGGAAGAGTTTCTCCTTTTTCTATTGCCTTTTTTATTTTGTCTTCTGCCTCCTTTGCTGACCTTAAAGGATAAGGGGAAAAATACTTTTTATTTTCTGAGACAAAATAGAGACCTTTACACAAAGTAAACTGTTATTTAGATGTTTTACAACTAAAATACCAACTTATCAATTTTAAGGTTCAAAACAAGTTTTGAAATAAATTCTAATCAATAAAGATGAGCCTCAGTACTGTTTGTTTTAATTTATTTAAAGAATTGAGATTTTCAGCTAAGGGCTATAGAAGTAGAACAATAAAACAATATAAAACTGACAGAACATTACAAATACTTATAAAGTAATTCTTATCCTAAGTATAGAGCAAATTGATTCTAAAATCAAGCTCAAAAGTATAGCTTTAACTTTCATTATAAAAAATGGGAAAAAAGTTTCATGGTTGTATGTGAAACAGAGTTTATTCTTCTATTATTATTATTAATTATTGTATAATTTTCCATAGAAACTGTTAACCTACTTTTGCCCCATCCTGTATGCACTTTTAATAATATCAAACAATAAGTACATTCTTAACCTGATCTCTAAGAATAGTACATAAAAAGTTACAAAATTGTAACATATACCTTCATAAAAACATTTAAAATAAAAGCTTAATAACATTAATGGCATCGGTTGGTAAAATCATCTCATTTTTATGGCAATTAGATTTACTAGGAAGAACATGAGTTTTAGAGGCAGATGGATGTAGGTTTAAAAAGAAGCATCTCAATTACTATCCAGTTTCCCCTATAACCCACTTGTGGCATACCAGCACGCTAACAGACACACAAGTTAGAAGCTCTGCTTTGTGTACATTTAAAAACAGCCTTGTTACTGTGACCTGTGGAATTCTTTTTTCATATTGCACCTCTCTCTCACCAACCTCTTCAATGTAACAAAAACTTTGAAGTTATCAACTCATTTGTAATCTCTCCAATAAAAATCATTCGTTCTTCTTTTCTCCCCTTCCTTCTTGTTACTATGTGACAGTTCTTGGGATATAACAAAAAAGAAAAATTAAACAGCCATAATATTCACTGTGGTTACAACAGGAAGTCTGGAAAAGGGATAAGGTAATACTATTAAAGTAATCTTGGTCATAGATTATGGTGGCCTCGGCTGAGATAGTAGCTGTAAAAATGAAAATAAGTAAATAGATATCACAATTTTTTAAATTGATTTGAGAAAGAGGAAGAGGGGAGACAGAGAGGGAGAAAGAAACATCAATTTGTTGTCCCTCTTATTTATGCAGTCATTGGTTGCTTCTTGTATGTGCCCTGACCGGAGACTAAACCCACACTTTGGAGTATCAGGATGATGCTCTAATGAAGTTACCGCCAGGGCCTAGATATGACAAATTTTTAAGAGACTGGATTTAGAGAAATGAGGAAGAGGCAGAAGCCAAATTACTCTTGGACTTTTAAGTTGAGCAGCTATATGCATGGTGTTGTCATTTACTGAAACGGACAAAATAGAAGACAGTTTTGAGGCAAACATGAGATCAGTTCTGAATATGTTAAGCCTGAAATATATCTGTGGTATCCAAAAGGAGACACTTAGCAGGTATTTGGATATACACAGAGCTCTGGAGAGACTTATCTACCAGAAAGATAAATTTGGGAGTCATCAGAATTGACGCAGTAATTGGTATTATTGGATACAATCAGTTAGGATCCAGAAAAGAACCTTAAAAAACATCAACATTTAAGAAAATGAAGAAGGAGAGAGGATAACAAGGCCACTAAGAAGGTGCAACCAGAGAGTGTGTGGTTACATGAAATTCTAGGAAAGGAAGTTCAAGAAATAAAGGTTATCTTTGTTAAAATACCACAGATAAATGAAGTAATATAATTCAGAATTAATCTTTAGATTTAGCTTATTTGTAATCTTGTTAAGTTTCAGTGGAATGGTAGGGATGAAAGCCAGATGACAGCAGATTTTAAAATGAGTAAGAGATGTGGAAAGATCATGAATGGAGGAACAGTCACTGTGGAGAATGAGAAAAAGCTAACTGGAGGAGTGGAGCACTGGGAGCCCTCCATGCCAGCACAGCACTTAGGAAATGCTTGTGGTGGTAACGGTGAATTGGCCCCCAGCATCCATTCCATTCCCAGTTTGTCGTCATGTACTGGAGAAGTTGGAAAGCTTAAAAAAAATTAAACTCTTGGACTTTCCCACAACTAAGTTTCTGGATATGACTTAGATTTTGCCAGTCAGATGCCTGCAAAAGGTTTGGAAGGCAGAAGTGTGGTAGAGTCTGCATGACAGTTGAGGCACTGGAGATGCGGGGTGTGTGTGTTTCATCAACAGAAAAAGGGATCTCAAAGTTCAGTAGCTTTGTAGGTGCTGAGAAGCACCATGCAGGGCATCTGTTATTCCATTACAGGTGGTGCTAACAAATACAGATGC
The DNA here is from genome assembly GCA_004027475.1 of Anoura caudifer. NCBI lineage: Eukaryota > Metazoa > Chordata > Mammalia > Chiroptera > Phyllostomidae > Anoura > Anoura caudifer. Next base: position 69,149 of record PVKU01005797.1, read on the forward strand.
AGTGTTAGCCTCTTGATTGCTGATTTTAACTAAAGTGATGTATTATTGGAATCAAGAGCTCAGGTGTCAGTTTGCTAATCTCTGAATCACAGCTAAAGGAATAGGTTCCAGGAACCACCTGTTCTGGTGGGGACCTCTAAACTCCACCTTCTTGAAAATGGTAGTAGTAGTGCCACCTACTGGTTAGTCAATTGTATGGTGTGTTCTGGAAGTCATTCTTTTTTTTTTCTTTTTTGAATCCTGGCCCGGGGATATGTTTATTGATTTTAGAGAGTGGGAGAAAGGGAGAGAAACACCAACTGGCACCTTCCCATACATACCCTGACCAGCAATCGAACCCACAACCTAGGTATGTGCCCAGACCAGGGATTGAACTCGTGACTCTTTGGTCTGTGGGACAATGCTCCAACCAACTGACCCATACCAGCCAGGGCTCTTACAACAATTTTTATTTGCACCTAATTCTCACTATTATAAACTTTTCTGCTTAAAATAACTAGGTTTCTATTACCTGTACAGACACAATGGGCTTATTTGTATAATCTTTTCTCAATACTAGATTTTCTAGCCCGGTAGCTCCTGATAACTAGTTTAACAAACACCAGAGGAGTCTGGTAAAAATAGTTTCCAGGACCCAATTTTTAGAGACTCAGGTTAAATAAGCCTTGGGTAGTATTTGAGAATCTAAATTTTAATAAGAGATGGCCCTTTTCCTCAAAGATTTTACAGAGGTTCTAATATTCAGTATCTTTTCTCTTTTGGCACTTATTTTATTTTTCAATTTTTTTAAATTATTGATTTGAGAAAGGAAGTTGGGGGGGAGAGAGAGAAACAGAGAGAAATGTGTATCAATTTCTTGTTCCACTTATTTATGCATGCACCCTGACTGGGGATTGAACCCACAAACCTGGCACTGCTTTGCAACTGAGGTTTTGCCTGGACAGGGCTCTTCTGATATTTACTTACATCAGTACTTTTGACCATCCTCCTCCCATTCTCACTGCTAGCCTCCAAGGTACTCTCAGGTGCCATGATGACTTCCACATTTGACTCACAGGTGCCCTTCCCCCTACTTTACACACACTGTGGTGAAAGAATTTACTTGCAAAACCCATCAAATACACTGAAACTCAGGGTTTCTCTCCTTCAATTCTAATAACCTTCTTAACTTCTGCTGCTCATAAACAAGTACACAACTCGCTCTCATTGTTATTCAGAAATATTTCACATGTCCTGGATTTTGACTTTAAAACCCTGTCTGTGTGTATAACCTCTTCTTATCCTTTTACTTCTATTGCCCAACTCACAGGGCTGGTAACATAGGGTGGGACAAAAGAAGGTATACAGTTGTTTGTATGGAAAATAATACAATAATAAAAACTAATACAAGAATAAACTGTTTCGTGTACTCACAACTATAAACCTATTTTTTCCTCACCCTGTACATCAAGTGTCCTAACTCTAATCTCTTCTCACACCCCATCAATCACCTTCTAGTTTCACTTGCCCTGTACTCATGCTCTGAGTCAGCATCTAGCCCAGTATCTGGGGATTCAATAAATGTTGAATTAAAGTAAAATGTCAATGATATTCTGATTAAAACAATCAGTTCATTCTGCAATTTCCTAGCTCAAGGCATACTACTATAGAAGCTTTCTCTACTACTACCATTTGCAAATGATCAATGAGATGTTTGAAAAATTTGCGACTGTGGAAGAAAAGGGGCCACATGCAAAACCTGACAAGCTCAGGGGAGGACTACGTGGCAGGCAGCCTTACAAACTCAGAGACCTAAAGTAACCACATTTGATGGTCTGAAATTAAAACTTCCTAACTAAAAGCAGTTCATGGCAGGTAGTCATGTCCCAGGCTGGTAATTTTTCCCTGACAAAGGTCAATCTTTACCTTAACTGAGCCTTTTTAGAAACAAAAGCCACTTTCTCAGACCTTCTCTCCCAGAGCTGGCTGGACACCATAAAGCATGACCGACCCTAACTGTCTTATGAGCCTTTATCCTCAGGACTAGAAAACTATTGGAAGCTCCCTGAAGGTGCAGAGGCTCTGGGGGAACTGGGAACTCACGAAACAGGACACACCAGACCACAAAACTCAGACCAAACCCTGCACCCAACGATAACATCGAAACAAACTGCAGCCCAACTGAAATATCCTGCTCTACAACTGCCCCATATATTTGATAAAAGCCCAAAGCCCTACTAGGGGTGTCCAATCCGTGACCCACGGGCGACTTGCTGCCCAAGATGGCTATGAATGCGACCCAACACAAAATTGTAAGTTGACTTAAAAAAAACTTTTATTGCTCATCAGACTTTGTTAGTGTTTGTATTTACTGTGTGACCCAGATGCCAAAAGGTTGGACAACTCTGCAACTCCTCAGGGCTAGTGCATTTTCGGCACCGAGTCCTTTCCCTCTCATCGGAAAGTAAAAAATAAAAACTTTTACTCTCTACGCCTTCTTCTTTTTGTGAACGCTTTCACAGCCCACATCACTGACCACCCGAACAAGGCTGTCTTGTCTTTTAGCATCTAGGATAACATACCTCTGGAATGTTGCATTTCCTCTTTCTGGACCCCTCAAAGTACAGGCACTGCACAAGGGGGAGACCACAGATCCTCTCTTTGTTATTGGTATCATGTTAACTATCCTGTACCCACCTCTGTAATAGACGTGTCTATCATTTTACTTTTTATCCAATCCCAGAGGTTTCCTCACTTTGCTTCCTCCCACCTCCCTAATCTATCACCAGTGGATTTCATGGAACCCACATATACTTTCTCTTTTGATGGTAATGTATAAAATAAGGTGTTAAGCTGCCATTTTTCCGAGCATTATCTCTACTCATTCCCAGCAATTACTGTCAGTTTGGCTCAAATAAACTTACAAAAATTCTCTACAGGTTTGAATGTTGACATGACAGAGAAAAACAGAGTAACTTTCTACAACCCAACGGAGGCCTTGAGAAATGACACCTCATTTGCATTACTCATTTGTTTACCTGACTGATAAAATGTTACATTTTAAGTATATTTCCATTTCTGAGAAAATTTAAGCAGAAAAGAAACATTAACAGTAGATGCACTGTGTTAAGTCAGTTATCATTAAAATAATATATTTCATTAATCTAACAGTATTCTAAAATGAAACCATAAATGTTTTACCTAAATCGCCTTCCACGTTGCTGGTTCATTTTTGCTCGAGGGGCCACACCATCAACAGCCATAAAAAACACTTTTCTAGGTTTAATTATACGAAACAACACTTCTAAGTAGTGAAAAATATCAGTAAAGATTTTATCATCTGAAATTCTGAAGTGAACATCATCATCATTAGGATGGGAACACTGATGTATAATTCCATTCATATCCAGGTACAGGTTGTCAAATTCAGGAATCTAAAAAATAAAGAGATGATTATTATTAGATCATTATTACAATCAACCATGGATATCTAAGAAGCTGGGCAAAGCAGCTCATAAAGAGCAGAATGTCGGGGCATTCTTATTATATAAAAACTGAGTGAATAACCATATTTGAATAAAGAAAGTAAAGTAAAAAACAGGAAGAACTAATAAGATGGAGATATATTATATGGTTACATACATACTGTAGCAACTGCTTGATTAAAGTTACTGTAGGAAATTATCTATTTATTTAAAATAAGATAGCCCAGGAAAACACCAAAAAAAAAAGTGCTTGGTTCATTTGGTATCAGAATATTTGTTTCTTTTTCTCCTACCACTTGACATTAACTCTCCAAGCCTCAATTTTCTCTATAAATGGATAAATAATGCCTGCATATCAAAAAGCTGCATGTACATGGTCACTGAAAGGTTTTACTCATGATTTAAAGCCTTATTATATATTTGGTTTCACTGAAACAGTCACTAATCTAGTTACATTAATTTAAAAAACTTATATTATGCCAAGTAATTTAGGAAATTCTGAAAACTGATTTCTTATTTTTCACATGTGAATTATAATTTCTAAACCTTGGCCAACAAGTGTCTACTTTTAATAAAAGACCTTCAAGGTTCTGGGTCTCATTTATTTTTCTCCGCTTAAATGTAAGTAAGGGAAATACTATTGAAACAAATGTACATTAGCCAGGGACTTAAATGGACACAGCTTAATAGGTACATTATCTAGTATAATTAAAGAATTTTTATAGTCTGCCTTACATATTTATTAAAGAAAAGTATTTTGAATTTTCAAACATAAGACACAGTCCTTGTATAAACTTAAGGAGAACCATCTTTGAAACAATTATTCAAGTTTTACCATATGTATAGGTAACAATACATTTTCCTACTATTGAGAAAATGACATGCCTTTGAATTTTGGGGGGATAAAAATTTTTGGCCTCTGAATCAATAAACACTATAAAAATATTTCAATAAAACACCCATTTGTACTAAGTACCACAAATAAATTTTAAATGCCCTTACTGAATAACAGACTCAACTGAAATGACAATTGTAATCATGAGATTTTAAAAATAAATTCAGATTTACTATTTATTTCAAGAAATCTGAAAACCCTCAATCAAAATATAAATGGGATCTGTTTTCTGAGGGAGTGGGGATACTTATGATTACAAAGTTTCCCTAGGAGAATAAACAAAGAATATTAAAAAGAATAATGGAGAAAAATTTGTCCTATATATTAAAAATTATAAAATAGCCGTCCCTGGGTAGTGTGGCTCAGTAGATTGAGTGCTGGCCTGAAAACTAAAAGTTTTCTGGTTTGATTCCTGGTCAGGGCACATGCCTGGGTTGTGGGCCAGGTCCCCAGTTGGAGGTACGTGAAAGGCAACCGATCCTATGTTTCTTGCACACACTGATATTTTTCTCCCTCCCTTCCTCTCTCTCTAAAAATAAATAAACAGTATCTTTGAAAAACATAAACTACATTTTGACTGAACCACATAGTTTAGAAGTAGTCTAAGTGTATACGGACATATAGTGTATAAGATACATTTCAAATCAGTAAAGAAAGGAATAGGGCACCTAGCTAACTATTGGAAACAAAGCTATCTCATTTTATAATGAAATAATTCCATAAGGATTAGAAATTTTGAGAAAGGTAAGTAAAAAACTATCTTTATAAACATTTTGGTAATGTTTATATATTACCAAATATATAACAGGGTGGAGAAAGCCAGAAATCATAAACCAAATGGTGGTGTTGGCTATCTAAAAATATATTTTTAAACCTATAGGGTTAAAAAAAGAGCCATAATTAAGTTTAACTGAATATGACAAAATGCAGGGAAAAGCTTGCAAATTAGGACAAAGTGAACATTTCTAATACACAAAAATTCTCAAATATGAGAAAGAAAAAGAGCAAATTTTGAAAGGAAGCATGGAAAATACAAAGTAATTCAAAAAACAAGTAACACAAAATTCTAATAAACCTATGAAAAGATGTTCAACATCCCCAAATATCAAGATAAAATGACACATTTTTCCCTTTGTGTTAGCAAAGATCATAAAGATTAATGTCACTCATTATTGCTAAAGTTCGGGGAGAATACATACTTCCTATGTTATTAAAAGCAATGACTGGTTTGGCTCAGTGGCTTGAGGGTTGTCCCACAAACTGAAGGTTACAGTTTGGTTCCTGGTCAGGGCACATGCTTGGGTTGAAGGCCAGGTCCCCAGTTCAGGGCATGCAAGAGGCAACCAACCAATGTTTCTCTCACAGGTAAATATTTCTCACATTTCAATGTTTCTCCCCTCATCTTTCTCCCTCTCTTCCATTCTAAAAAATAATAGAAGCTTTTAGAAAAAGCAACAGCTGCCATTTATCAATAATTTATTAGAACATTTATATATTTATCCTCTCACTTAATTATAACAACCTTAAAAGAGAAATATTTATATTCCCCATTTTACAGAAGAGGAAAATCACAAAGCTAGAAAAGAGATGGCATTTATACCCAGTAGTCTGGAATGGGAATAATAAATTGATATAACTAATATGAAAGTATTTATCAAAATTTGAAGTACATACATGTTTGACCCGGGATTTCTACTACTGAAAATTTATCTTTGTCCGGTCATGATGGCAGCATAGATAAACGCAGCTCACCTCCTCATACAACCACATCAAAATTACAACTAAAATATAGAACAACCATCACTCCAAACTGTCAAAAATGAAGCTGAATGGAAGTCTCACAACTATGCAATAAAAGAAACCACATTCATCCAGACTCATAGGAGGGGTGGAGATGAGGAGCAGGCTAGTCCCACATCCACCGAGTGGAGGATAAAAATTTGGGAGGGATATCTTGGGATTCAGGAGTCTCAGCTCCAAACCAGGGCTCCCAGCCCAGGGTTCCAATTTCAGGAAGAAAGTCCCCAAAATTCCTAGCTGCAAAACCAGCAGTGATTGAGTAGGTGGAAGAAACTTCTGGAATCCCAAGTAGTTCCCCTTAAAGAACGCACACTCATATCTACACAGATTCACTCCCTCTGAGCTCCAGCACCAGAGGAGCAGCTTGAAAGCAGAGTCGCACACTGGGAGAAACTGAAGCGTCTGGCATCAAGGCAAGAGCTGGGGGACAGCTTTCTTTCAGACACAAAGGAGAGCAGAGGCCACTGTCCATTTTACGAACCCTCCCTCACAGAGCTGTCAGGCTGGTGCCATCTCTGAGATTCCACCAACCTAGCTAACACTAACCCCGACCAGATCCACAGAGATTCTGTCCCACCCAACTTATGGGCCCACCCAAGATGCTTTTCCATATTAATGGCTGGTCTTGTCTCAGGCTACACAACTTCCTACGACCTTTCAAACAAGCAACAGCCAGTCTAAAACAAGCCCCCAGCCCCCATACCTCTTGCTAAGTGGCCACAGGCGCAGCACTGAGCAGCAACGAGCCCAGATTCACAGCTTGGCTTTGCCTGGGAATCCAAGCCTAACACAAGTAGCAGCCATCTCACATTGCTTTATAGCTCAGGCAGGGTATTTCCTGTATTACCTGGGAAACCACAGGGTCTGCGTACCGAGTGGATAGCAATAGACCATGTTGGAGCATCACCACCTGCACAGCTGAGCTTCCACAGAAGGCAGAGATTGGTAGTCAGAGATTGGTGGTCATCCTTGTAGTTGACTGGCCTGGGTAAATCCCTCCCATTGACCTGCTAACAGCAACAAGACAACTACAAAAGCAGGGTGAACTCAGCCCACAAGTAGGGCACCCCTTAAGTACCCAGCTTAGGTGATGGACCCCACAGGACATGTACTACATTAGGCTACACTACCAAGAAACAGAGTCAAAGCAGCTCTACCTAATACACAGAAACAAACACAGGGAGGCTGCTAAAATGAGGAGACAAAGAAACATGACCCAAATGAAAAAAACAGATCAAAACTCCAGAAAAAGAGCTAAACAAAATGGAGGTAAGCCATCTATCAGATGCAGAGTTCAAAACACTGGTTTATAGGGATGCTCAAGGAACTTCATGGGGACCCAGCTGCATAATAAAAAAAAGATCCAGTCAGAAATGAAGCATACACTAACTGAAATAAAGAACAATTTACGGGAAACAACAGTAGAGAAGAAGCAGCCGAGAATCAAATCAATGATTTGGGAACATGAGGAAGCAAGAAACAACCATGCAGAACAAGAAGAAAAAAGAAACCAACAAAACAAGGACAGTGGAAGCAATCTCTGGGACAACTTGAAGAGGTCCAACAATCACATCATGGGGTGCCAGAAGAAGACAAAGAGCAAGAAAATTGGAAATCTATTTGAAAAAATAATGAAAGAAAACTTCCCTAATTTGGTGAAGGAAATAGACATGCAAGTCCAGGAAGCACAGAGAGGACCAAACAAGATGGATGCAAAGAGGCCTACTCCAAGACACATCATAATTTACAAGCCAAAGGTTGAAGACAAAGAGAGAATTTTAAAAGCAGCAAGAGAAAAGCAGTTAGTTACCTACAAGGAGTTACCATAAGACTGTCAGCTGATTTCTAAAGAAATATTCATGAAAAAATGTCATGAAAAGCTGAGACCTACAGCCAAGATTGCTATGATGTAGAATCAAAGAGCAGAAAAAGAGCTTCCCAGACAAGAAAATGCCAAAGGAGTTCATCATCACCAAACCATTATTATGTAAAATGTTAAATGGACTTATTTAAGTAAAAGAAGATCACAACTTTGAACAATAAAGTGGCTATAAATATCTATCTAACGACAATAAAATCTAAAAAACAAACTAAGCAAACAAGAACAGAGACAGAATCATGGATATGTAGAACATTTTAATGGTTGCCAGATGGGAAAAGGGTTTAGGGGAATGGGTGAAGAGGTGAGGGGATTAAGAAGTACAAATGTTAGTTACAGAATAGCCATGGGGATGTAAAGTACAGTATAGGAAATGGAGTAGCCAAAGAACTTATATGCATGACCCATGGACATGACAATGGTGTGGGGATTGCCTGAGGGAATGAGGGGTACAGGGTGTGGGAGGGGTCAAAGGGGAAATATTTGGGACAACTGTGATAGCATAATCAATAAAATATAATTAAAAAAGAAATTATATATTTAAAATGTAAAAAAGAAAATTTATTCTAGGAAACAATATAAATTTGCATAAAGATATAAGTACAAGAATATTCTTGTTAGTACCGTTCAGTAAAGATAGAAAATAAAAACAATTTTAAGGCCTCAATAGAAAACGATGATGGGACATCCATACAATGGTATAGCCTACAATTACAAATTATGATACAGATTTATATTTGGCATGGCACGTGTATAATACACATGGTCAAGTGACAAAAGTAGGTTCTACAATAGCAGGTATATTATTATGCCCTTTATAGAAAATACCTATATATGTATTAGCAGAGAGAAGTTAGGAGTATACAGAAACAAGATGTTACTGGTACTTAATCCTGGACGATAGAGTTTCAGTTGCTTTTTACTTTCCTCTACCAGGGATGTTCAATCTTTTGGCATCTCTGGGCCACACAAAAGAAGAGTTGTCTTGGGCCACACATTAAATGCACAAACACTAACGAAAACAAAAAAAAACCTCATAATGTTTTGAGTAAATTTACGGTTTTGTACTGGGCCACATCCACGGCCATCCTGGGTTGCATGCAGCCCATGGGCTGCACGTTAGTTAGACACCCTGCCAGACTACGTAACAGCTTTCACATCTTTCTACAGTATATGAATTTTTACATAATGAGCAAGTTATCTTTATAATTTAACTGTAATTTTTGAAAAAATTATTAATTCTCTAAAATTTCAGATTAATAAGGAAGATACAGAATGATTAAGTAATCATCAGCCAGTGCAGTCAAGAAAATGAGAACATGCACTTGAATCCTGTTCTGCAGTAACTAGAAATTATAATAGAAATTTTAAGCTTATCTTAGACTTTGCCCTCCCCCTCAACTCAGTATATAATCAGTCCTTGAGGCTTTTTTTTTTTTTTTAATTTAACATCCAAAATGTTTCTACCATTTGACCCTCCTATCCATTCCCATCATTTCACGCAATCTCATCTTTTTCTCCATCCCAATTCCCTGCCTCAGTTTTCCAACTGGACTGTTTGCCTCCAGTTTTCTCTCTCACAATCTAAAACATAATGTGATCATGTTGTCTACTCACCTACACTACAAACCCTTAATACCATAAAATGTCCTGTATGATTTGGGTGCTACCTTTTTCACCAAATTCTTCCCTGTTTCCACATATATCCTACAAGCCAACTACAGTAAATTACAGAGCTGTAAACATGCTAGGCTGTTTCAAACCTCTGTGACTTTACAGATGTTCCTACTTCCAGAATCTTTTCTTTCCTACTTGCTTTTCTGTTCACTGATCTCATAGACTGATTCAACTTTTAAGATCCAGCTAAAGTATCTTTGTCTGGAAGCTTTCCCTTCCTCACCCAAGAGATGATGATACTTTCTTTATGCTATATTGTATTTGTTTTTGTGTTCCCAATAAGCGCACGAACCCCAGGAATATATATTAGGTGCTGTACACATTTTTGCTGAACACTTAAATATTAAATGTCTGTCCTTTCTTGTTGAACAGCCAGTTCCTCAAAGAAAGGTCTCTGATTTGGTCCTGTTTAGAACTCTTGGCACAATGCCTGACACAAAGTAGTAAATGAAAAATACTTAATGAATAAATTAATAAAAAACAAAGCTTTCCCCTTCCAGAATACGACAGCACATGTGACCTTTACCACTCACCTGGTATATGCATTCATACTGCTTTCATTTGCAATTAAATACTGAATTAACACCTCAGTATCTAATTTTCTCAAAACACTAGTTTCTTTGTTATTATAACTCTGTATTCTACCTAGTGCCTTTTATCCTACTTACTGCCTTTTTACCTAAAGACAGTATGTTTGTATAAAAAAAGCTGTTAACAATTACTTTTCTCTAGCTCTTTAATACTATTTGTCTTCAACAATCCCCAAGTTTTGTTGCTTCATTTTTAGTATATTCTTTTAAGACATACTAATATGCCCTACATATTTTAATAAACTTTTAATATGCTTTATAGACATACTATTTATGTTTTACAGATTACATAATATGCTGTAGTTAAAAATTCATTCATTCAATAAATATTTACTGAAGACCTATTATGTGTCATACATTATGCTAGGAGCTAGAAAATACAGTAAATACGGTAGTGTAGTGAACACAGCAAAGGATAAAACAGAAAGTCTCCCTACACAAGAGCAATACTTTAAAATACAAATGCCAGCTTGTGTTCCATGTAATTTGAAAAATTATGTTTTCATAGTCAAAAAGCAATTTTTAGCAAAAGCATGGAAGACCAGTATTAACGCACAGGCTCTAGCACAACACTGTGAATGCACTTAACAGTGCTGAATGTAAAATAGTTAAGAAGGCAAATTCCATTTTATGTATATTTTACCACTAAATTGTTTTAAAGTACAGGCTCTAGAGTACACATTATCAGCAGAAACTATACGGCTCCTGAAGGTGCCCAAATTGTTGGGGAGGGGGCACATAATAAAGTGCCATGGTACATAAACAGACAGACAGTACAGTTGTGGCATTAAACTTCCATGGGGGAAGGAGAGTAAGAAAAAGCAAGTCTAACAAGTATTGTCCTGGAGGAGGGACAGTAATAAGAGAAAGGTTGAGAAACACTACTCTGGTGCTCCAGAGTAGTGTTTGAAACTAGTGTTTTGCTTAGTTTCAAATTCAGCTCCAACACTTACTTTACTAGCTGTGGAGTAAAGTCAATCATTGTTGCTCAGTTTTCTCAGCTAATTCTAGAGTTGCCACGACTAAATAAACAATGCATATAAAACACTTAAAAGTGTTTAGTAGATGGCACGTGATTAACAAACCTTACCTATTATAACAGCACTACATTAAATTGTAATCACAAAGAGAACTGCCTATGCTCTAAGAGTTTATAATTGAATTGTATGACCTTTGGTTTGTAAAGGTTACATTTTCATCAGTTATTCAGGGTGGGGCAAAAGTAGGTTTACAGTTCTGAGTACACAAAACACACGTTATTCTTGTATTATTATTTATTAATCACTGTATTATTTTCTATATGAACAACAATTAAACCTACTTTTGCCCCACCCTGTATACCTTCCTCATCAGAACTTAACCTGTACTTTTTATCTGTTACTCATTCATTGCATCAGCAAACATTAACTGAACAACTGCTACCTGCCAGGCACTTTGAAAGAAATGAACCACATAAGAACTATGTAAACGGTCCCTACCCTTAGGCATAACGAAGTGAGAGAATACAGAAAAAGCAACAGCAACAATGCCATGTATCTCTCTATGTAAAGTATGGACTGATAAAGTATGAAGGAGTCAAAGGCTTCCTTAAGACTGGAGGTGTCATCTACCAGATACAGAAGAAAAGGTCTTTCCAGCAGGAACTACAGAAATTAAGGCAGAAGCATGAAATCCACGTACTTGAGAAAAGAGCAGGTTATGGAACCATAGCATAGGGATACATGGGAAGGGAGCAGGTGACATTGGAAAGATACTAGTTTTACATTACCAACAACCTTAGTGGAAATAGGACTGCAGTATGAGGGTAACCTTGTGGTTTTCTAGAATAACAAATGTTATTGGTCAGAGGTTTTATTCTTCTTCACCATCCACACCCATTATTAGGACATTAAGTATACAAGGTCTGTCCAGAAGGTATCCAGCCATGTACTATGAAAAATAGAGACATTTATTGAAGAAGATACAAGATACAAGAAACATTGTACACAGAACAATGACACCTCAGCCCCCTTCAAAGTAGGCACCTCAAGACCTCACACAGCCATCACCTGCCCTGTCATATTTCCCTGAATCTCATCAATGGTCTGAAATCTCTTCCCTTTCAAACATGATTTTAGTTTTCAGAAAAGCCAGAAGTCACAGGGTACATCTGGACATAAAGGGGCTGAATCACCTGAGTGATTTGATATTTTGCCAAAAAACTCTGCATGAGATGTGATGCATGAGCAGGTGCACTGTCATGATGAAGCTGCCAATCACCAGTTGCCCAGAGCTGCAACCTTCTGAATCATCTAGTTTCCATGGAGGAATGTTCAAGGTTAACTCAAAATCTGGTACAGATTCGTTGCTCTGCTTGCTCAGTCATTCTGAATGCGATGGCCACACAGTACTCACAGTGCTCACTTAACAGCATCTACTGCCCCCACTGACTAGTACAGTGAGGTCCTCATTATTCACACATGTGCATCCCAGTCCACTCTCCTTGGTTGCCTGGTTACACTGATCTCACACAAAATTTTGTTGTAATATTAACAATGGCTGGATTCTGTACAGATAGACCCCATACAGTACATGTGCAACTTCCTCTTGGATTTTGTTTTCCTTTTGTACTTTGTAATCTCCACATTCTGCTCTATACTTTCCTCAACTCTAAAAGTATCTTTTTCTTAAAGGAGCCACTGTTTTGTTTGTTTTGCTTTGTTGTTGCAGTTTTTGTTATTATTACTACTTAACTCCTTCCTCACTCCTAGCCCTTCACTACACAAGACATATGGCTACACTAACATAACACTAGCACAAAATATTACTGTATTTCTTCATATTCTTCAAGCCCATTATATATAAGCTTTATATTCAACACAGATTTATGAAAAAACTAATTTTATATTGTCATCATATATTTCTACCAAACTACTGGAAGACTCAATTGACTTAATTATTGAAAACAGTTCTAGGTGTGTAGTTTACACATCCAAACACCAATATAAGTCTTGTATACATTATTGATGTAAAGAATTCTCTGAAATAGAAATAGAGGTAAGCTCTATAGTTTGGTTATCTCACATTCTTCTTTCTATTAGCAGCCATTGATACTTAATGCCTATTTTTATTAATTTATTTGAGGTTGCAAAATGGCAATCTCCTATCATTTCTTTTTATCAACTAGAATATTTTTATAAAGAGACCATTTTACTATTTGGTTACCCAGTGGTACAGGAAAGGTAGAACAAACTGCTTTCTTACCTTTAATCAGTTTTCAAGATTAGGAATAGTCCCTATGACCTTTGGAAGGTCCCTTTTTCTTAAAGTAACTGAACTCAAGGATTTAAGCATATTTGATGGGCTTTAATATTTAATACACTGGATTATTATTACTGAGGCTCAAATCATACCTCTTGGGGACACTGCAAGCCTCTTCCAGGTGTCTCTTCAAATCCTTTGACATGTCTCTAGCAGTTTTTGGTAGCATCTTTGCTATATGGTATAACAAGACTTTCCAGGACCATCTAGAAAGCTTCCTGTCTGGCCTATAATCTGTCATTTCTCTGGGAAATTCCAATTTCTTTTAATGAGTAAGGTATTTCAAGACCATAACCAGGGCACTAAGGGTATATATTGCTACTGGATTGATCATTGTTTCTAGGACTTTTCCATGGACAGAGGGATGACAGAGGGACAGAGGCAGGAAATTTACACACACACAATGTGTGTATCATAAATTCATATTGATGCTTTCGGTTAAAATTCAAGCCAACTTTTGTTGCCTTTTTGTTCTACAGGTAACTGTACTTAATGTTCACCACTAATCCTCATGTTGATGTCTTCCCTAGCCATTTTGCCTGAAGCTCATTCTCTAGTAGACTCCTCGAGGAAGTGCTCAAAGAAACAATATTCCCTGAATTCTTGCACACTGAGAACAGTTTATCAGCTTACAGATTATACTCAAAAGTCAGTTCAGTTTCATGTTACTCCAGTTTCTTCTAGCACATAACTGTGATGGAAACCTAATTTTCTTTTTTTTTACAAGTCATGTGTTCTTTTCTTCTAACTGAAGTTTTCTTGTTTTTTTCTCCTTTTTCTTTAAAGTCTGGTAACTTCATCATGTCTTGGCATTGATCATCTGACTCAAACTTCTTAGGCACATGTTATAGTCTTTCAACATGCAGCTCCAAAAACATTTTTTTAATTTTAGTAAAGTTTTCTTTAATTATAGCTTCAGTGTTTATTGTTATGTTGCTTTGATTTCCTTTTTCAGAAATCCCTATTATTTGTTCTTTCTTATGACTGTCTCTTGAAACTTTATCTTTTAAAATTTCTTCTTTACACCTTCTGTGTTTTCTCATGACATCATTTGCTCTTGCCTTGCTGTTATTTTAAACTTCATTTCTGAAATAATTATCTATATCTTATTTTCCCTAGGTTCTGTCACCTTATTGTGAATTTTCACACTTGAATTAGTTTGTTCTTTCATGTCTTATGTCATTTTCTTAGTGCCTTTTTGCTCATTTTGACATAGTAGGTTATTGTTTTGGTCTGTTTTGTGTACACATTTTTATTACAAGCTTTAATTGTAGGGAATGTTATTTAGTTCCTTTTCCCCCCATGATAACTTTGTATGCTATTTAACCTTGACATTTTTCTATTGCTCATTTTTATGTAAATTTAATTTTCCTGAACTTTTAGAGTGAAGGCATTCAGGAAAGCTTTAACTTCACAAAGTTTCCTCTTCTGCTGTTTTGGGATAAGTTAAAAATTGGGGGAGGGAGTGATGATTGGTGATTTGTTTCCTAAGATTTCTTGACTCTGTAACCCTACCTGACTTTTATTTGGACCTACTTCTTTTATCTCTATTGTCCCTTTTCTAATAAAATTTTATTTCACTCCCAGCAGTTTCTGCTTAGGTTGAGCTCTGCCTTAGAATGGTGCTTTGGCAAGTCAGCTTTGAAAGTTCATAGGATGTAGACTGCTCCTGACCATTAAAGCTCCTCAATTACAGCTACTGCTATCTCACTGGCCCTCACAGACTTTCAATGAATATGCTGGAGTTCCTTTCTCAGGTACACCAGACGTTGCACCATTGCTTCTTTCTTCCTCTTGCAAAAATGCCAATACTAATTGAGTCTAAAGGCTCTTGGTAGTTTGTCCCCACCTCATTGTATTTTGGGGTTTGTAGGGATACTCTGTTACTGGTTTTGTTGTAACTGTTCTAAGTATTTTAAATGTTGCTAATTACTCTTTCTGCTTTTATGTAAGTACTCAAAGACCAAAAACTATGTTACCATTAACCACCACCAAATTTCCAGAACACACCCCTCCACCAAACTTCTTCCCAGCCCCTTCTCCACAGGACTAGCTTTTGGACCATTGTGACTCACTCAAGCATTACCATCTTTCAAGCACTGCTTGAGACAGTAGCATGGTAATGCCATAACATCTGCTTTTGCTGTTGTTAAGTACCAGCATCAAACCGTATTGAAAGACATCACTTTGATAGACAGAGTTTAAACCCATCCTTAGTGTTCAAATCATAAAGCTACCTTAAAAATATTACTTTTGTCCTTTAGTAACACAATCCGTTGGATGGAGACAATCAGATATTTTCACCAAACCAAAATCTACACCAAAGACTACAAAGTAAAAAATATTACTGAGCAAATTATGTATTATCAAGTCAGTCTGAATAACAATCGCTTCCCCCCCCCCCCACTTGACAGATAAAGTAATGATGTGTGGCAGGTACAAAGTTTTCTGAAGGACCACGAAAAACCAAAGTTAGTAGTCTCCATTTCTGCAATGCACTAGTAACCTATTTTTACCCTCTTCTCTGGAAACAAGTATCTTCCTAAATCTAACCCAACCCATATGTTTCAAGTTAAAGATAAACTACCATTAAAGATTAAACTACCATTTTGGAATTTTTGTAAGCTTTTCCTCATATACAATATCTGATTGTAATCCAACAACAGAAAAATCCTTTCAGGAAGTTTAACCCTACCTTCATGCTTATGGTATTTTTAAAAAAGATTAAACTGTATGTTGAGAGCACGATGTTGTTCCTTATATTGGTACCCCTCCACTATAAATACAATGCTATCCATCACAAATAATTGAATTAGCTATACACATTTCAAAACTAATTTTTTTCTGTAAAATATAAAATGGACAAGAGGTCTACAAAAATCATTAAATGTGACAGACACTAACCTATCACCCAAAGTCTAGCAGTTAGATGACTGCTTTCTATTATCTTTCCACAGTTCCAATGCATTATTAGTGCTCTAACAATCTCAACCAATCTCTCTCTCTCTCACTGAAGCATCTGAATAATGCGCCCTGCTCCAAGTGCATTCTTGTTCTTTTGGAATGGGAGAGTGGTACTGTCGTCGGAACAGAAAAAGGGCAACAAAAGGTATCAAACAGGAACCAGCTGCTACTCCCAGAAGCGCAGGCGTTCCGACTGGTGGGAAAGGTTCCCCCCGGAAGTAAACAGCTCCGCCAGCGCAGGAGGTGCTAGCGGCTAGTTCGCCAGCGGCGCTGTGGGCGGGGTTGGCACGTCCTCAGAGGACTTGCTCGCCGGCTTCGCGACCTCTAGAGGGGAAAGCGCGCCCTGCAGCTCTAGGAGGACTGGGCGCTCACTGAAGCTGGCCTCCCCAGGACTGAATATCGGGATCGCGGCAGGCTCTGCCGGCTAGGAGCCGTCACAACCGCCGCTGTCAACGGAGCTCGATCACAGAAGCGCTACCTATCCTCGCCCCCACCCAGATCGTTGGGTATTCTTAAACCTTCGGTCCCCTCCTTAGCCTCTTATCCGTCGATGAGGAGCAGGAGGCGGAGACCGGAAATCCCCGTCTCTGGGCGGAGAGGGCCACGAAGCCCAGGTCCTCAGTCTTCTAACCGCAGGCCCTCGCTCACCCACCTGATGCTCTTTCACCACTTCGCTGAGGCAAGGGTACCGCTCCGAAATCCATCGGTAAAACTTGGGGACTCCCATTTCTACTGTCAACACTAACTCCACCAAACCGAAACCAAACGCCCCGCCGGGCCCTGCACCGCCCACGCCGCCGCCGGCCGTCGCTGTGCTGATGACAACACACCGCCCGCCCGACCATAGAGAGCGCCCGCCAGATCTAGAGTGGCTGGTCTGAGGCCGCGCCCGGGACGGGGCTCCAACCCCACGCCAATGCGCTCCTGATTGGAAGCGCTCAGGCAGCTGTGTTGTATGTGATGCTTAGTTCTTTTCTTAAAGCATGTTTTTGTATATTTCTTACTACCATTTATCCCCCTTTATACTCCCCTCTTCCTCGCAATCACCGACACTTCATTCTGAAAACTACCAGACTTCTGAAAGACTACTGAACACTGAATTTTGTCCTGTTTGCTGTATTCTCCCAGGGTGCTCACCTAAGTGTTTGTTTGTTTGTTTGTTTTAATAGATTTACTGGTTTAGTTTTTCCTGGTTGAGGTTTTTTTCCCCCCTCTATTTGAGGGATACATACGTACAACAAAGTTTGTTTTAAAGAACACTCTTTAACATGTTATTTATTGAAAAGGATTTCCTAACTCCCTCCATCCCCGCCCAGCCTCCTCCTTAACTCTTTACTATAGTATTAGGCCTTCAATTGTAAATTATGTTTGGTTTTCACGTTCATACCTCTTGGCTTATCCTGTTTTCCCCATCACACTTTCAACCGTGCAAAAAAAATTCTCCCAAGTAAACTTAAGTCATCTGTCACAAGAGTTTTTCATTTATTTGAATGTCATAACCTCATTGCTTTGAATTATCGTGAACTATTTTAAATCCTCTGGAAAAAAACAACGAAAAAACTTAACCACATGAAACGTTTTTTAGATTTTAAAATCTCGTGAAATTTTAAATATTACTGTCTTCCAAGATTAAACATTCTGGTACACTAATAGTATGGCAGCATTTTAAAAATTATGGAATGTTTGCTTTTCATATGCATGCTTTTTGGTTTTTTGCCTGATCACACAATGCAACCATACAAAAAAGGAGTTTTATTAAGTGAACATAATGATATGCTATTTATGTTTATATCTCTGGACTGTCAGTTCTTTAGAGGGCGGGGGAAATAAGCTCTGTACACAAATCCAACACAGTGCTTTGTCCACAGAATTTATTCAATGTAATTTTTTGTTGTTCAAATGAATCCTTATGCTAGCCAACGAGTACTTAAAAACTAAAACCTGTAAAATGAAGTAAGCCTGGCTTACCGCCAGCAAATACATATTTTTATTTTTTAAGACTTTATTTATTTATTTTTAAATAGACGGGAAGGGAGTGAGAACCATCAATGTGTGGTTGCCTCTCCAGCGCCCCCTACTGGGGACCTGACCTAGCCTGCAACCCAAGAATGTGCCCTGACTGGGAATCGAACCAACGACCCTTTGGTTCGTTCACAGGCTGGCGCTTAATCCACTGAGCCACACCAGCCAGAGCTATATGTATTTTTAGAGCATAAGAACATTTCATGTTCTATTTCTCTAGTGGTTATAATACACAGTAGATAGTGAGGAAAGCACTTTATTTCATAATAACAACATATATTATTTTAAATATTAACAATCGGAGAAATAGTAAATTGTTCTGAGAACATAAAGCAACTTATATTGTACTGTATTTTGGAACTGAACATATAAAAACACAAATACAAAATATGTTAATTTTAGATTAACATATTCTTTGAAGTAATTTCACATGTATGGGGTCCAACCAAGATACATTTGGCATAGTAAGTTTTCATCAGTAGCTTCTTGTATAAGGTAATGTACATGTCCTTCAATAGATAAGGGCAGCCCTGTCACTCTATTACGGGTCTTGATTACACCTTGCAGTCGCTGCTCGATATCAAGAACATGGGTCTTGGCCTAAAAGAAAAAAATTGAAAATCATAAGACATCAGGACCTAATGCCATGTGCAGGTTGATAATTTGGAATTATTATCTTTCTGTTATTTAACAAATGTTAATGCCATTTTACTGACCCCGTTTGTAAGAGCAAATACAAAATAAGAAATGAAAAAAGTATAATAATGAGATTGATTTGAAGGCCTGCAATGTTGATCCAACATCAACTATTTAGGCATTTCTCTGGACTATGTGAAACAGCAGGGAATATTAGTAGGGAGTGAATTCTTTTTTTTTACAGTGTTGATAGAAGAAATCATTTTTAATGTGTACTGACATACTCAGGATCTGAGTATGTTTGTTGCTATTTAATCTCCAGCTGTTAGACCCTTAGTTTTGTTTTAAAGTGGTCTTTTCAACTTTGTTTCCTGATTACCTAGCAGTGACATCTGTTGTAGACTCACCACCTGCTGTATTATAACAGACTACATGTCAGCAGTCTAAGTCAATTTACCATGTCTTAATTTAACCTTTGAAAACCTTTCATTTTTAAGTGCTTAAATAAGTAACATTTTGCAATAAAAATATAGTGATATAATTAACCAGCCATTAAAAATTTACTCCTATAGCATGTTAACTGAGTTCATATATTAGGTACTTACATATTTCTTATGATTAATGTAAAATTAGAGCAATTAAAATGTTAAAGCTGACACCTGCTGCTCTGTAAGTTATGCAATTTGTGTTCAAGTTTTTCCCACTCGTAATTATCTATGGTTTAAACAACTGTGTCCTCAATTCTGTTTTTAGTATATAAATGGTAATAATGTTAACATGAGTAATGACAATAAAGAAAAGTTGGGGATTGATGTACTAGAGAACTAGATTTCATAGTATTCAATAGTCACTGATAGTATTTAGAATCAGTTCTCATTTGTAGAGATATACTGTATCAGTTCACATCAACCTACACCTTCTACTAACCTTTTCGTTGACAACTTCCCCAGTTTCATTCAGTAGTACTTTGGAATGCCCTTTCACCGGTTTACTCCATTCCACAAGAGGATCATGAAGAAAAGTCTTTAAGACACTAAAAAGGAAAGAAAATATTATGGTAACAATACAATGTTATCTTTGTAAAAAGAAATCTTGGTAAAGTTGACACTTAGGTAAAGAATAAGTGAAGGATGAGAAGCTAACAGTAATACTCTTAACAACACAATATAGGAAATTATTATTTGGGGATGACAGGAGGGAAAGGAAAGAGGTGGCAGGGAAGAGACAACATGGAGGTCAGAGGTTCTTGGGAGTAGAGTACGATGGTCTGTGGACCATCTCTGAATGCACAGTGTAAACTAGTTAATGACTATTTATTGAATGAGTAAATTTCATCCTCTGCCACATCTCCACAATGACCATAAAATAATCAATAGCTGCCATATAGACAGACCCCAGCACATTATTTTTCTACTGTGCTCCAGACATCAGATCCATGTACCTAAGGGGAAAAACTCACTTAGATATCTTGTAGACACCTTAAATTCAATATTTTCATAACAAAACTCATGACTTTTCCCCAACTATTTCTCTTTTATTCTTCAAATCGGTAAAGAACAACATCATCCATCCATCTACTGGCCCTGAACAAAAAATTAGGAGTCATCCTTGCCTCCTCTTCTAAACACTTAATTCTACTTTCTAAATCTCTTTATAATATCTCCACTTATCTCCATCTCTAGTGTCACTACCTCATTCAGTGCACCATCATTGTTTGTCTGGTTTCTGCAACAGTACTCTTAACCAGTTTTCTGGCCTCTCACCCAAAATGGAATTAATTTTTCTACAGTGCAAATCTGATTATCTCATTTCCTCTTCTTTTTTTTATTTTCTTCTTAAAACTCTCCAGTGACCTCTGGTGGTTCTCAGGGCAAAGTTTAAATGTGTAAAGTGGCCTTATGTGGACCTTTCATAATCTAGCTCTGCCTCTCCTCCTAGGAATAAAGTACCGGAAGTCTATCCTCTACAGTGCAGTATTGCATTTCTCAAGTACCCCATGCCTTCAATAGCACTGATATTTCTATCACTTAAAACACTCTTTCCCCTTTTGCATGACCAGTTCTGTTTATCTTGAAGGTCTCAGCTACTTGTTCCAGAAATTATTTCCTGACTTCTTCCAGACTAGGATAGGTGCTCCTAGTTAAGTGTTTCACAAGATGCTATACTTCCTCTTTCAGAGAATTTGCTTTTGCTTATGTCTAACTAACCAATGCATTCTATGATAATGTTTAATAGACAGCTTTTAAATAAGAAGGTGAATAAAGGAGCTTTTTAAGTCCTTTTTAAAAACTACAGTTGACCCTTGAAACAATATGGGTTTGAACTATGTGGTTCACTTATATAAAGATTTTTAAAATAAATATGTACAGTACTGTAAAGTTTCTCTTATTTTCTTAGTAACATTTTCTTTGCTTTACATTATTGTAAGAATACAGTATATAATACATATACAAAATATAGGTTAATGCACCATTTATGTTCTCCAGTAACATTAGATGGAGAAAAATAATCCTTTTAAAAATGCTGCTGGGACAATAGGATGTGCATATTCAAAAGAATAAATATGGACCCCTACACCTCACACTAGATAGAAAAAATAACTGAAAATGACCAAGGATTTAAATATGAGGGCTAAAACTATAAAACACTTAGAAGAAAACATAGGTGTAACTCTTAATGACTGGATTATGCAAGTTTCTTAGATATGACAGTAAAAGCACAAATAATAACAAAAAATTGGGGAGTTCTGGCCAAGACAGAGGCGTAGGTAGAAACCCTTCACTTCCTTGCACAACCAAAAGGAGGATAACAACCAATCTAAAATAAATTAACAGCCAGAAGTGCCAGAAAATTAAACTGCATGGAGCTCCAACAACCAAGAAATTAAAGAAACAGTCCAATGGAACACTCAGACCTAAAAGGCAGCGGATGGAGAGAACCTGCAGCGAGGCGGCGGACAGGGCACGGAGCTGGCTGCAGCAAGGTGGCAGGCTGCATGGGCAGGGCTGACTTAAGGGGAAAGTGAAGCTCAGAGTCAGCTGTGGACTACAGTGGTTGCTGAGGTGGGAGAAACACCCAGTCTCACACAAGAGTTTGTGGAAAGTGGACTACAGACCTGCAGGGGAGCTGCACCGTTCCCTCTCGAGCCCCTCCCCCACAGGCAACACCACAGCGTAGCACAGAGGTTGCCCTGCCTGGGTGACTAACAAAGGCCCCTCTCCCTTACAATTTAACAGGTGCCCTGAACAAAGAAATTGGGCCAAAATGAAAGAACAGAGCAAAACTTCAGAAACAGAGCTAAGTGAGGAGGAGATAGCTAACCTATCTGATGGAGAATTTCAAGCCCTGGTAATCAAAATGCTCACAGAACTGACTGAGCTTGGCCAAAAAATGAAAGAACAAATGAAAGATACCCAAAATGAAATAAAACAAAATATTCAGGGAACCAACAGTGACAGGAAGGAAACAAGGACTCAAATCAATGACTTGGAACAAAAGGAAGAAATAACAATCCAACTGGAACAGAATGAAGAAACAAGAATCCAAAAAAAAATGAAGAAAGAATTTGGAACCTTTGGGACAACTTGAAACATTCCAATATCCAATTATGGGGGTGCCAGAAAGAGAACAACAGCAAGAAATTGAAAACTTATTTGAACAAATAATGAAGGAAAACGTCCCCAGTCTGGTGAAGGAAATAGACTTCTGGAAATCCAGGAAGCCCAGAGAGTCCCAAAGAAGTTGGACCCAGAGGAAGAAATCAAGGCACATCATCATTAAGTTACCCAAGATTAAAGACAAAAAGAGAATCTTAAAAGCAGCAAGAGGAAAGGAGAGAGTTAACTACATAGGAGTTCCCATAAGGCTATCAGCTGATTTCTCAAAAGAAACCTTGCAAGCAAGAAGGGGCCAGAAAAGAAGTATTTGAAGTCATGAAAGGCAAAGACCTACATCCAAGATCACTCTATCCGGCAAAGCTATCATTTAGAATGGAAGGGCAGATAAAATGCTCCCCACACAAGGTCAAGTTAAAGGAGTTCATCATCACCAAGCCTTTATTATATGAAATGTTAAAGGGACTTATCTAAGAAAAAGATAAAAAATATGAACAGTAAAATGACAACAAACTCACATCTATCAACAAATGACCCTAAAAAAAAAAGAAAGAAAACCAACAAAAACAAAAACTTAGCAAACAATTAGAACAGGAACAGAGTCAGAGAAATGGGTATCACATGGAGGGTTTTCAGTAGGGAGGAGGAAGGGAGGAATAAAGGGGAAAGGTACAGGGAAGAAGAAGCATAATTGGTAGGCATTAAACAGACGGGGAGAGGTCAAAAATGGTATAGGAAACAGAGAACTCAAAGAACTTATATGTACAACCCATGGACATGAACTAAGCAGAGGGGAATGCTGGAGGGTTGGGGAGTGCAGGGTGGAGGGGAGATAAAGGGGGAAAAATTGGGAAAACTGTAATAGCATAATCAATAAAATTACTTTAAAAATAAATAATTGGAATTTATCAAAAATAAAGCTTTTATGCTTCAAAGGACATCATCAAAAAAGGGAAAAGACAACCCATATATGAGAGAAAATATTTGAGAATCATATCTCATAAGGTCTAGTATCTACCTAGGTAAAGAAATATTACAACTTAACAATAAAAAGACAAACAATCCCATTTAAAATGGGATTTGAATAGACATTTGTCCAAAGAAGATACACAACTGACCAACATGACAGAGGAAAAGGTGTTCTTCATCATTGCTCATTAGGGAAATGCAAATTAAACTCACAATGATGCAGGAGTGGAAGCTACACATGGTTCTCTTGGGCAAATCCCTGACTCGTCTGTTGTGTCCTGTCAGTAGGTGGCAATACTTAGTGTCAGATGGTTCCTTAACCAGTCCCAAGTCTGGTTGAAGACTGACACTTGAAGACTATGGCCAGGCCTGGGCAAGACACACAGAAACTGGTACCAGCCGAGGAGTATCAAATGCAAGCATAAGTACAGCTTAATCAATCAACTGAGCACACAGACCTGTGCCCAACCCACCCTACCCACCCCTGTTGAAGCATTTCCCTCACCTCAGACCTCTCCTGCCACTGTTACCACGGGGAGGTTGGGTAGAAGTCCAGGATTGTAATGGAAGAGGGAGTGGGAAGACAGACCCTGCCAGGTCCCTTTTTACACTCTTAAATTGGGAAGAATTTCAAACATATGGCAACAGTCCACATAACAGTACAGTAAAACTACCACTCTAACTGTGTACCCACCCATTTCTGACCACCAATTACCCAGAACCCATCCAGTCCCCTCCTGTTTTTTTTAAAGCAAATCTCAGGCATCCAGTTTTTCCTTCTACAAGTATTTGAGGATGCATCCATCCAAAATAAGGGCCCTTTAAAACACAATCACAAAACTTTTTAAACTGAGAAAAAGTCAATAATTTTGTAATATCATTAAATATCTGGTAAATATTAAAAAACCCACAATGAGATACCACTTCACACCAACAAGGATGGATAAAATTAAAAAGACAAGCAATCAAGTGTTGGTAAAGATATGGAGATACTGGAGCTCTAAGACATTGCTAGTGTGACTGTAAAATATTATATAGCTGCTTTGGAACACAGTTTGAAAGTTCCTCAAAATGTTAAACTTTAGAGTTTACATAGGACCCAGTAATTCTACTCCAAGGTATATCCAAAAGAACTAAAAACACATATCCACATAAAACTTATATGCAAAAGTTCATAGCCACACTATTCACAATAATCAAAAGGTAGAGATAATCCAAATGTTGATTAACTGATGGATGGATAAACAAAATGTGGTATCCATACTATGAAATATTACTTGGCAATAATGAAGTACTGATACATACTACAGCATGGATAAACCTTAAAAACATTATACTAACTTAAAGAAAACAGACACAAAAGGTTCCATGTCATATGATCCTATTTATTTATGAAATGTCCAGAACAGGCAAATCCATAGAGACAGAAAGTAGATTAGTAGTTGCTAGGGGGTGGTGGGGGAGTAAGGATGGGGAATGATTACTAATTTCTTTTGGGGGTAATGAAACGCTTTATAAATAGATAGTGATGGTTGTTTTATAATTAGATAGAAGTGATGGTTGCACAATACTGTGAATGAACTAAAAACCACTGTATTTACACTTTAAAAGAGTGAATTTTATGATACATAAATGTTATGGGCCCTGGCTAGTGTGGCTCAGTGGATTAGCGCCAGCCTAAGAATCAAAGGGTCACAGTTCAATTCCCAGTTGGGGCACATGCCTGGGATGTGGGCCAGGTCCCCAGTAGGGGGTGTGTGAGAGACAACCACACATTGATGTTTGTGGTTTACTCTCTCTCTCTTTCTACCCCCGCTTTGTCTAAAAATAAATAAATAAAATCTTTTAAAAAACCATATATTAAACAGTAACTAAATTTTATGATATGTAAATTATATAAAACTATTATTTTAAACAATCCACTTTAACCAATGCAAAATGGCTTCTATATAAAGAAAACATAATTAGGAACCAATAATTGCATTCAAAGTTACTATAAATTGTTTACAAGATACAAATGATTACCTCATTAAAGGCTCTCTCTGATCTCGCATCAGCCTCATTGTAACTTCACAGGCTCTTCGAAAAAGACCTTCTGTTCCCATAGGACCCATTCCATTAACCATATTATGAGTCAGGCGAAATGGAACAATTTCTGGAACTTCAAAGGTTTCTCCCTTAAAACAATACATTTTATTAAGAAGTAATAACGTTAGAATTTTTAAATGTTTATGCAAAAAACTTAAAACTTCATGTCTAGACTCATTTAGCAAAGAGCATACATATTGTCAAAACATATATATATATTTGTAACTATTTTTGAAGACTATATCATGAAGGATTTATATGACTCTACCTTTACTTTACTTGGATAAGATCTAGAGGATGGATAGACTCACCTTTTATTGAATTACTATGTAAACAGCAGTATACAGAAATTTTTATGCATTCAATATTTAGTCTTATTTAGCTTCCTTAATGTCCTTCCTTGAATAATATAAAATATATACAAATACTATCATATTTTCTTCTTTTCTTTAAGACTTTCACTTTAAAATAGCAAAGGAAAAGATATAGCCAAGTATGAGATGTTCACATCCCTCAGACAGGAAATGTAACATGAAATATAATGAAATCCATCCAGTTCATTTATTTTTTTGTCATTTTCTAACCTGCCTTTCCTAGGACTTTCTCATCCCTCCAGTTTTCCTAAATTCCTCCTTTGCGTTATTTAACCTATGCCAGTGGTTTATCTCTGATTTGTTCTCAGTTTGGTCTGTGACCTTTCTTGGTTTCCTGTGATAACTGAAGGTACCCATAGAGAATGATGATGAAAAAAAAATAGTTTTACCTGCCAGTCTCCTTTCCAGGATCACAACACTGGAAAATTGGAGGAGGTCTTAGGGAGACTCCAACTACCTTAATTTATTCCCAGGCCCCACTTTGGACCCACAGAATATGAATCCCCTGTGATGTTTCCTAGGCATCTTCAATTTTACGAAAACTCTTAAGATGATTCTGATATGCTGATAGGATTGGAAACCATCACAGCAAACTACTTTATTTCTCTAAAAATGAGTCTCAGTAAAATCAACTGCTCTGTCCATGTTAATATAACTAAGAACTAACTGAATCAGGACTTGAACCTACATTTTCAGAATTAACTTCAGTGCTATTTTTATTATATTACTCTTTTGAGTTCTCTCCATCCTAAATTCTTATACTGAGAACAATGGGAAATGTGACTCAACTGTGAATATAACTGCTACAAATGGGTATGTCTAGGAAGAACAGTTGTTGAAGAAGGAAAATTAGGAGAAAACATACAATTGACTAAAGTAAGTCACATCACCTACCTTATTGAAGAGACAGTTGAAATCCACATGTACACATTCTCCAGTCAAAGAATCAAAGAGAATGTTTTCACCATGACGATCTCCAAGGCCCAGGATATAACCAACCATTGACATAACTGCAGTGGAACGGCAATATGCAGATCTGCTACTGTACCTAAAAAAAAATTCAATGCCTATCAAACATCCTCATGCATATCAGGCAACACATTTAAAATACTTTTTAAATTCCAACCATAATAATGTATTATAATATTGGTAACTTACCATGATGTTGGATCAGGGAATGTTCTCAGAAACCACTCATGAAAAACAGGAGGATGTCTGGGCAAGAGAAATTCTTGGAATATTTTGAGTTTTTCAGACAAAGCTGCTGTCTTTGGTAGCATACATTGGCGAAGTTCCTTACCTGTCATATAAACTCCTGCAAGGTAGAATGATTTCCATTAATCACACAAGCCAAATGAGGAAAGGGGCATGTGTTCTTGCTGTTGTTATTGTTTTTGTGGTTAAAATAGGACAGAAAGTATCTACTTTTATCCAACTTGGTATTCAAAAGCAAGAATGGAAAATTTCAATTATGCATATCTAAATTTAACTCCTTGTTGAATATAATGTCAACTAAAACCAATGTTTGGAATCAAACAACACCAGAAGATAGCACTCAGAGTAAGTCCAATGTGAGTGCTGCATCCCTCACTGAAATTACAGTGACTTCTCTGTTAGTCAGGACATAGTACAGGCCCACACTGGATCAGTACTATGAAATTTACTGTGGTGCTCTGAAATAATTTACTCTCCCGTAGGCTAGTCTATAAGATTCACCTGGCTCTTAAATTATTATCTTGCACAATGCAAATCATCTGGGGAAGTAGAGGAACTTTTCCTTGATATATATTTATGAGCCACATCAGATGACTGGTCTGACTCCAATCTATCAAATGCCTTTTAGGACTTCCTTGGTTTGGTGCTTTTTATACCTAAGGCACAGCTAAAAGTTTTATGGACAAATTTGTGATTTGAAGTTCTTAGAGTCAAATGTTGCATAGTTCAACTGTGTGTTCATGATAAGGTACAAAATATATATATATATTTTAAAATCCAATAACAGTAACTAAAACTTACACAATATTTCATCTTTCTAAATAAAATAGTCAACAGCAAGTTCCTTGAAATCAGGTTCAAATATGCCTGAACTGAAGTTCTGCAACACACTAGCTATGTGAACTGGATAAATTAAGCTCTCTGGCACTGTTCATAAAGAAGGTATAATTAGGCTTGTTAACATTAATAAATATTATATAATGTATATATCATACTTAGCGCAATACCCATAATATAGTAATTTATCAATTTTACTTAATGTTATGGGTTGAATTGTATTCCACCAAAATATTTTGAAGTCTTAACCCCTGATACCTATGAATGTGACCTTATTTGAAAATAGGGTGTTTGTCCATGTCATCAGATTAAGATCAAGTCATCAGGGTGGACCCTAAATATAATATGACTGATGTCTTTATAAGAAGAGAAAATAGACATAGACATAGGGAGAATGCTATGATAAGTGAGGCAGAGAATGGGCTGAGGCATCTATAAATCAAAAACATCAAAAGTTGATGGCAACACCAGAAGAAAAAGGTTTGGAACAGATTCTCCCCTAGGGCCTTCAGAGATAAAGTGGCCCTACTGACATTATGATTTTGGACTCCTAGCCTCCAGAGGTGGGACAGAATAAATTTCCATTGTTTATAATCAGTTTATAGGACTTTGTTATAGCACCCCTAGAAAACTAATATATTTACTTTCTCCTTCACTCTAATAAATTAATATATATTTTAATATATTGCATCTCATGCATTTAAAAACTATTTACAAATAATATTTTTATTTTTTTAGATTTACAAACTTATTTATTATTTTAATGTGCTGGATAGCACTTCTAGTACAATGTAAAAAAGAAATATAGTAGCCTGAATTTGTCATATTCATAATCTCAAAGGAGATAATTTCAATATTTTTCCATAAACAATGAATGAGTTCACTAAATTACATATATAATAAATGTACATATACACAATATATGTTGTGTATATATACTATATATACAATAAAATGTATATATATTTTTGTTTTGACTGCTTTAATAAGGTATAACTAAAGTACAATAAGATGCACATATTTAAAGTGTACAATTTGATACATTTTGAAACCATCACAATTACAAATAATTTTAGAATTATAAAAATTGCATAAGTGATATAAAGAGTTCCCATATATTCATCACCCAGATTTTTTATTGTGTATCTTTCTCATAGCAGTAGTACAATTATCTAAATCAGAAAATTAATTTGTTATAATATTATTAATTAATCTTTAGACCTTATTCAAATTTCACCAATGGTCCTACTGCCACCCTTCCTAGGTCAGGAGCCTATCCAGGATACCATATTGCATTCGCCTCCATAATGTTCTCAAATCTGGGAAATTTCTGTCTTTGTCTTTGACATTTTTAAAATGTTCTGAGCAATTATTTTTGTTTTTACACTGTAAAGTTACTATTTTTCACTTTATCCTTCATAAGCTATTTTGCAGGGATATACACTGAGACTCTGTAAATAACCTGTTTCCTGTGATACTTTCCCTATTAATTTCAGCATCCACTGAGATCCACTGCCTGCAACAGTTATATACTATGGCATCTACTAATTGGTGATTTTATTTATTCAATGCAATTCTACTGTAGAGAAGAACTGTTCTTACTTCCTTATTTAATCATTTGTTTGCATTGGTGTGGATTTGTAGTCTGACAATATCATCTAATTTGGTGCTCATATTATCTCAGGTTTGGTCTGTGGGAGGCTCCACTTCTAATCTAATATTTTTGGTTTCATTCTAGCCTTCCCTTTCCCCTTCTTTTTCTGACAGTGAAAAGCTAGCTCCCATTAGCCACAACCTACTTACTTGTTTGCTAAAGTCTAGTACACACATAAAGTAGTTCCAGAATTGCTAACTAGTAACTCTGTGAAAAACACATATTCATATACATTTTTGCAAGCTACCTCAATCCTTTTGGGATGAAGGTAAAGAATGAATTAAAACACAAGGAATGAAGGAAGAAAGGGAGGGAGGGAAGCAGGAAGGACACTTAAGTACTTCTGTATATAGAATTTCCTTGGAACAGAAATTTCATCATGGTTTATACCAAGAAAATGTACAATGACACATGTTAATAACACATACATCCATATTATACAAGGTCTGACCAGAAGAAGTCCAACCATTATTAATATAACGAGAACAGTTTGCATGACATCGATGTAACCAGGCAGCCAAGGAGACTGGACTGGAATGCACATGTGTGAACAATGATGACTTCACTGTACTAGTCAGTGGGGGTGGTAGAGGCCTTTGAGTGAGCAGGTGGGCTGTGTGGCCATCACATTCACAATGACTGAGCGAGTAGAGCAATGAATCTGCATCAAATTTTGCATTAACTTTGAACATTCCTCCATGGAAACTATTCAGATGATTCAGAAGGTCACAGCTCTGGGCAACTGGTGATTGGCAGCTTCATCATGACAATGCACCTGCTCATGCATCACATCCCAAGCAGAGCTTTTTGGCAAAATATCAAATCACTCAGGTGACTCAGCCCCCTTATGTCCAGATGTACCCTTGACTTCTGGCTTTTCTGAAAACTAAAATCATGTTTGAAAGGGAAGAGATTTCAGACCATTGATGAGATTCAGGGAAATATGACACGGCAGGTGATGGCTGTGTGAGGTCTCGAGGTGCCTACTTTGAAGGAGGCTGAGACATCACTGTCCTGTGTACAATGTTTCTTGTACCTTATATCTTCTTCAATAAATGTCTGTTTTTCGTAGTACATGGCTGGATACCTTCTGGACAGACCTGGTGTATGTTAGCAGCTATTATATGCATATTACTTATTTATATTGTAAAAATTAATTTTGGTACCCTTTTCCTTATATAGTTTGGTGAGAATAGGTCTCAAGCCAGCAGTGTTGTTAACCCATTCAATAATCCCACATTCATCATTCAATGGAATAACTGCATATGTTCGGATATGAAGTTCTCTTCTACGAGATTCTGCATCTTTTCTTAAACACTATTAAAAAAAACATAAACTTAAAAATTAATATTTCTAAACGTTATGTCAAATATATCTAAAGGTTATTCATTTCATAGTAAAAAAGGTCAGTAGAAGTTTACCATTAGTGTTGATGAGCCAGGAAACTACCGGAACAGTATCCCTAGTCTTTTTCCAAATTATTAAAAATCACCTGGGTAAGTCCTTTTTTTAAATTATTAACCAAATGTGACAAGAATATTGTGTTCAAAAATATTATAGTTATATATTTAACAATGGCAAATACTATTGAAACATTAAGTACTCAGGTACAGAGACTGCTATTTAATTTTAATTATTTCAAAAAGGCATAAGTAAAAATATGAGTTTTATGGTATCCTCAGAATGTATTTCTTACTCTTTAATATTACAGTTTCATTGGAAAAATTCTGTTCTAGCATAAAAGGTTTTCACATCTCTGATTAATATTGAAATATAGTATTTCAAGGATAAATACTATTTATTTATAATAGGATAAATAAATAGTATTTAGGATAAATACTAATTTATAGGATAAAATTAAGGATAAAGTGTATTTTGTTTAATTCTGGAATGGTATAAAATAATCTAAGCATACATATGTATAATTGTAAACCGTCCAGTTCAAAACCCCAATCACTGACCAAACACACATTTTAAACTTTAGGAACAAGTAGGCTACAGAAATGTCAGCAAACCAGTATGGCATTAGATTCACATGTAAAGATCTCTATGTGCCTGCTAGGCCAACACAGTGAAACTCTAGTTTTTCACAATCAGGCTACTTTATGTTCCCATGTTAAGGCAGGGGAACAATAATGAAATAATATAATCAGTAATACAGCTGACTAAGATAAATATATAAACTAAAGCTAGGCCACTTGATCTGCTCAACCAGAAAATCACCCAGGGAGCTTCAAGGATGAACATACTAATAATTAGTCACGAAATTAAGTTACCAATTCACCAAACAATGTTTTAAATAAAAATATTCCTTCCCTTCATATTGCCTTTGAAATTAGTTTTTAATACAGTATTAATGTTTAACTTACTTTTATAAATGCTTTTCATAAAATCCTCACCTGACTCCCAGTCAAGATGGAGGTGTAGGTAAACACAGCTTGCCTCCTTGCACAACCACAGAAAAAAATTTCAACTAAGCTACAAAACAACTATCACCCAGAATCATCAAAACTTGACCTGTATGTAAGTCCACAACCAAGGATTTAAGAAATCAAATTCATCCTTTAAAAGGACTTAAAAAAATAAGATCATAACTATGAACATTAAAATGGCAATAAATTCACAATTGAATCTAGAAAACAAACTAAGCAAAGCAGAACAGAAACAGAATCACAGAGATCATTTGGAGGGTTATCAGTTGGGAAGAGGAAGAGGGAGAATGGGGAAAAAGATGTAGGGATTAAGAAGTACAAATTGATAGATACAAAATAGGGGGTTGTTAAGAACAGAATAGGAAATGGAGTATCCAAAGAACTTACACGCATGACCCGTGGTCCTGAACTAAGGGAGGGGATTGCCAGAGGGAATGGGTGGTACCAGGTAGAGGGGGCAAAGGGGTAAAAATTGGTACAACTGTAATAGCATGATCAATAAAATATATATTTTTAAAAATCCTCACCTGAAGATATGTTTTTATTGATTTTAGAGAGAGAGGAAGAAAAAGAAAGGGAGAAACATCGATCAGCTGCCTCTCGTACACATCCTGAGAGGGGACAAACCTGCAACCTGTATGTGCCCATATTAGGAATCAAACCCACATACTTCTGGTTATGAGACAATGCTCCAACCAACTGGGCCACCCAGCCAGGGCATTTTTTTACTTACTTTTGATTAAAGTAAGCGCAAAGCATAACTGTCTTTTATGAAAAATGAACTTATCTGCTTGCTGCTTTATCTTTTCTATGTTAAAAGTCCCTAACTTTTCCAGGTAATAAAAGGGGTATCAGTGACATGTGGGAAGAAGACAAGAGAACAGAGATAAAAAGCTTAGACAAAAACAATAATGTTTTATCCTTAAATCCTTCAACAGTATGGTCTATTTTTATTAATACAAAAAGAGAATTTGTGCATTTATAGTAACTGGTTATAGAATAACACAAAATACCTAAGACCATTTATTTTTAATAACCCTTTAATGAGATCTCACATTATCATTTCTGAGACAGAAATCAAGTACTTAACAATAAAACCAAAAAAAATATTACTAGTAATCACTTTTAAAATAGTGTGTTGATAAAAATAGAACACTTTCTTTATAGAACTGAAACATAAAACATAAATCTGATATAAAAAGTACATTGTAATTTAAACATTAAGTAGAAAAATTTATCCTCATGAATATACCTTTGACATTTTTCTCAATATAATAATAGCAGTATCTTATCTTTAAAAAAATTAAGTGAAACCAGTGCTCTTTACACACTGGTGCACCTGCCTGGATTGGCTGCTGTGATGGCTGAGGAGGAGGAGGCGAGGAGGGCTGAGGAGCAGCAGTAATTCTCTTATCAACAGATATTTGAAAAGAAGTACAATTAATACAGAAGATGTGAAGCTCTTAGCCAGGAGGAGTAATTCACTGCTAAATACATCACAGAAAACTGAAGAGACTGCTCAGTTTAACACAGAATGAAAAGCAAAGAAGGACTTAGAGGATGAAAACAAAAATTCAGTGGAGCCAGCAGAGGCTGAAGGAGTTGAAACTGAGAATTAAATTCTATCATCATTTGGAAAAAGTAGACCTCAGCAGGTAGAGCCACCAAAAACACACACTGATACAGAGGCAACTTTGAAGGGATAAGTGGAGATATTAAAAAAAAAAAAAAGGCAAGAAGACTTTTTTTGTGATATAGTCTCCAAGACAGCAAAATCTACTTTAAAAGAGAACTGGAAACTCAAGCAAAATACTCCTCATCTCATGTCTTACTTAAGTGGTTTGGTATATACTGAAAATTATATCTATTGCAATTAATAAAATTTTGTTAGCAGTTAAAAAAATTAAACGAAACCAGCAATTCTACTTCTGAGTACATACACAAAAGATTGAAAGCAGGAACTCAGACAGATATTTGTAAACCTATGCTCATAGCAGCATTATTAACCATAGCCAAAAGGTGGACGCAACCCAAGTGTCCACTGAGGAGTGAAAGGATAAACAAAGCGTGGTATACACACACAATGGTATACTATTCTGCCTTATAAAATAAAGAAATTCTGACATACTATAACATGGATGGACCTTGAAGCCATAATGCTAAGTGAAATAAGCCAGTAAAAAAGGATAATACTGTATGATTCCACTATTAGGAGGTGTCTACAATAGGAAAATTCATACTGACAAAAAGTAGAAGGGTGGTTTAACAGGGCCTGGAAAGAGGTAAATAGGGAGTTACTGTTTAGTGGATACAGAGCTTCAGTTTGGTAAGATAAAAAGAGCTCTGGAAAATACTATATGATTTCACTTATATGTGGAATCTAATGAACAAATTAAGCTAACAAGCAAAATAGAGACAGATTCAGAAAGCAGGATGACAGTTATTGTAGAGGGTGGGTGGTTAGGGGGTGGAAGGATCAAGCAAAAAGGAAAAAAGGACTCATGGACATGGACAACAGTGTGTTGATTGCAGGGGACAGTATAAGAAACTAAATGGTAATGGAAAAAATAAAATAAAATAAAATAAAATTTTAAAATGAGTTCTGGAGAGAGATGGTGGTAATGGTTTGCACAATGTGAATCTGTTTAATGCCACTAAACTGAACACTTAAAAATGGTTAAGATGATTAATTTTATGTTATGTATATTTTATCCCAATTTTAAAAACTAATTAAAAATGTAATGAATGGCAGTACATTTCATTCCCTCTTTTTGACAATGATCTATCTGCATACTGAAAAGCTCACATCATATTGATAGTAATTATAGTTAACTTTAAAATAAAAGCAAACTATCTCCAACCTTATTAATCAAGGAATTAAATTCCATTAGTCTACAATCCTTTCTCAGGTCATCTTTTGGCTTACACATCATGATGTAGAACTTTCCATCTGATCCTTTTAAAGATATCTTCTTTGGTTTCTGAAGAGAAGCAAGAATTTCCACCTAAAAGATGATGAGATATATATTATACATTAATGTCAAAATTCTATATCTAAATATCTATATGTATTATAAATATTGTTACCTAACATAATAAAAAGAATCTATATTATGCAGTAAATTTATTCTTTTATCAATTTATTTTAATTATCTATAACCTATGAAAAGAATGGCTGCCCATGAGTGGAGACATATTTTCACCCATTAAGAATGACTATGAAATAAAAGGATTATTTTACCAGCAATTTAAGTACATATACATCTAAATTTATATAGCCCTGTAAAGCAGTCAAAATGTTTAAAAGATATTTGTATTTTTAGGACCTTTCTTCAGAGGCTATGACACTGCTTTTAAATGTATTTAATGGTAAGAAATGTTTATCAATCAAAAGTAACTTGATTTTTAAAAAAAGAAACTACTCCAAAATCAAGTCTACCTAATGAGGTGAGTAAATAAGCTTACTATTATTAAGTTAAAAACAAGGCACAATTATAAGTATTAAAAATGATTGCATTATGTGGTTTAATAACTGGCTCTAAAGCAGTTAAACAAATGTTTGGGGTCAGAAGTACTGGAATAAATATAGTTGTCAAAAGTATTTAAGCCCTGGCTAGTGTGGCTCAGTGAATTGAGCATTGCCTGTGAACCAAAGGGTCGCTGGTTCGATTCCCAGTCAGGGCACATGCCTGGGTTGTGGGCCAGGTCAGGTTCCCAGTAGGGGGTGCTCAAGAGGCAACCACACATTGATGTTTCCCTCTCTTTCTCCTTTCCCCGCTGTGTAAAAATAAATAAATAAAATCTTTTTTAAAAAAAGTATTTACTAAGAAGTCCTCTACTACAATTTCTTTAAAACAGTCACACATCATACTTCAAAAAAGAATCAAGCTCTTCCTAGCTGAATTTCACTTCCTTCCAAAATACAAAAAAAAAAACCACACACACACACAACAAAAAAAAACAAAAAACAAAAAATCCTGATTTTTTTTTTCTTTCTGTTCTCCATATTTAAGACAAGAGTATGGAAAAATCAAATTGTGAAAAAATAAAGACTATAGTCATACTAAAACAAATGTGAGCATGTAAAAAATCAGAACAT
Source organism: Anoura caudifer (assembly GCA_004027475.1). Taxonomy (NCBI): domain Eukaryota; kingdom Metazoa; phylum Chordata; class Mammalia; order Chiroptera; family Phyllostomidae; genus Anoura; species Anoura caudifer. The sequence continues at coordinate 105,658 of PVKU01005797.1, forward strand.
ACTAGTTTAGACATGGGATTTTTATCAATTAATTTTGTTTCATCAGTACAAGAGAGTTTTACTTTTCTGTATTTCCAATCATTGTTTTCTTGGCTAATAAAATTCACTTAATCTCTGGGAAAAACACTTTTAAACTTAGTTTGAAAATTTTAACTAAGTTAAAAAAAACCATAGTTACAGTTATATAAAACTAAAGTTTACCGTATCATCAAAACTTGCAATATAAGCCCAATGACCAGGAAATGGATCGTGGTTAGCATGGGTACCCAGAATTGACGGAAGAGTAGGTATCATGACTGACTGTAAAGGGATGAGGATTTCACTAAATGTTGCTTCTTCTACCAGCTTTTTAAGCATTTTAAAATGAGTGCTCATGCTTAACGTGGAGCTACTTCCATCCACCTGGGGGGGGAAAATTGTACATTTTAATTTCTCTGTTTACATTGAATTATAGAACTCTTGAGTTTCACCCAAAATAAAACTTCAGTTCTGCAGTATCTTAATTACAATGGCTCCACAGTCTGGAGTTTTCTTAATATTTTTTACACATTATCTCATTTTAATCTCTGTACTCTTTTACCTAATCAATAATAATACCTACATCATAGGATTGTTAAATGACTAAAGGAGATAATAAAGATATACTATAATCCATTATCAGACATTACAAAATTCAAACAGCTCTGTAAATTAAACATTTTTGGTACCATATCTCATTTGGCAGCAAAATAATACCTAATTTCTCACTTAGTGCAAAGATTAATATGTTTCACTACAGAAATAATTAGGTATCCAATTATGATACTCAATATAAAGTATAATATATGCACTTATTCCCTTTAAAAATCTGAAAAATTCAGAATTCCTAAATGTAGTGGGCCACAAAGGTTTCAGACAAAGAGCTGGAAACTTTTAAAAGTGCCAGTGTTTAATAAAAGCTGGCCATTATCATAACACTGCTTTCGATAGTATCAAATACATCAGAAATCAAACAGAATTCAGATAGAAAAACAGATTACACTTTCAAGATGTTCATTGTTGAAGAATAGTCTCTATTTTCTCACCTATAAACAGTTACTAGTGAATATTTGCAAAGAGAAATATAGCTATTAACCTTATAAAGAGTCTCTCTCTCTGTTTATAACTAGCCCTACCCCTCCTCTTCCTTTCTGTACATTCATTAGGGGTTTTCCCCTCCTCCAATTCCTTAGGTAGAATAGTGAGTCACTCCTATAAGAATGTCCATATTACACTCACAAATTTACTGAAAAAAGTTGTTGTTACACTAGATAATAACCACCTGTTTAGTTTCCTGTGAGACCATGAGTACTTTAAGACAGGAGAGCATGTATTATTCACTGCTGTTTCCCTTAACATAGTGCTTGTCCCTGGTAGGTAATAAAAATGTGTACTGAAGGAATGAAAACCAGAACTCCAACCTTCTTTCCTCTCACATCTGGAGGTTAATGTATGTAAGTTTTGAAAGTTCAAAGATAGGAGAGAAAACAATCACAGACACAAGTTTAATTAACTATTTTACATATGGCTTACTTCATATCCTCCACTTAAAACTATTTTTAATAAATACAAATAATATACTCTTGGAAGAATTTATATTAAGAACTTTTAGAAATTCAGAGGATATTTGATAGAGGGACATATGTTAGCAATTTTAAAAACAGCTTTATTAAGGTAAACTGCACATTTTTAAATTTAAAGTATACAATTTGATGCCTTTCAAAATCTGTGTATACCAATATTTGTTAGAATTTTAATTTAACCAAACAAAAGAAAACCTGCTAAAATCCTAGAGAAGTTTTATATAAAATTATACAACATTGGCCTATAAAGTAGTAAGATTTATGATAATACCGGTTTATTGCACAATTCTAGAAGCTTATCTGTTAGACGAGTTGCATCTCCAACAAACTTTTCTAAGGATTTTTTCATATGAATAGCTTTATTTAGGATTTCCTTGCATCTGTTCACACGCATGGGATAAGAAGACTGCCATAAAAAAGAAAGTAAAATGCAATTTTATATGAGTTTTAAAAAGATAACAAAACTTAACAAGTATCAACTTTAAAAGTATTCATGATGAAAGTTTATACTGATATAAATGTTCTGGAAATCAATTTGACAATACTATCAATAGTCATAAAAATGATGCTCTCTTATGACCTGATGAATTTCCTTCTTAGGATCTACCCTGAAGTAGTAATCAAAAATGAGAATAAATATAGATGTGTCTAGATGTATTACAATAGCAAAAAACTGTAAACAACCTTAATGATCAATAATAGTTAAAATATAGATGACTAACTACTACAGAACTCTATATAATTATTAAAACTGTATCTTTAAGGAATATTTAATAACATATGAACATGCTTATGATAACAATCTTAAGTAAAAAATGTGAAATTATTTATGTATGTAATTCAAATTAGGGTATAGAAAATAAATATATGTATGTAATAAATATATTATAGAAAATAATATAAATAGAAATATTTATAGAAATATATAGAAATATAAATATTTATATTTATATTATAGAAAATAATATAATAGAAATATATATAGAAAATAAATATATAAAAATACATCAACATATTAATGAATTGGAATGAAATTTTCTTTTTTATATTCCCATATATTTTTTAAATTCTCTAAAATATTTATTAAATAAACATATTTACCAAGTCACAAAGTTCCATTAATAATGCAACAAAATTTTGATATTATTAATAAGTTCAGGTACTTTGAATTAAAACACTTGGGAAAAAAATAGATTACCAAGCACTAACAATGTATACACTTTATAAAGAAAAGGCATGCTGATTGATCTTAAACATACTAGTCACTTTCACTTCATTTGATATGGTAAATATTTCTAAATTTTAAAATGAATCATAATGCTATAATTTCTTGTTTAAGTATTTAAAATTTATGTTTTACTACAAATCTAAGAGACAAACCCTGAAATTGAATCTATATATTAGCATTAAATAATCAACACCATGTAAAATGGAAAAACACACTTGTGATTAATACATTACCTTTGATACAGCTGTCATCATCCACATTGCTTGCTGAGGATAGGCCAGAAACACTTTGGCTATAATTTCCATCAAGACAACAAAAACTTCATCGTGAGAATGACAAATTCGGGAGATCAATTGTGAAAAAGCAGTCAAAAACTGATACGGAGCTAACTGACTTGTGTGGTCTGTGATAACTTTGTTTATTTTAGCTAAATCATTTCTCATTTGTACACGATCAGAGCGGCCAGCTGGAAGAAAAATCAAAGTTTAAAAAATACTAGTAAGTTAAAAGAACAACACAGTGTAACAATTCATTTCACAGAAAAACAATTTTGTTTTAAAAACAGTTTAAAGATATATAGTAATCCACTTTATCCAGTTTTGCTTTCCATGCTTTCAGTTATTGGCAGTCAACTGCTGTCGAAAATATTAAATGGAAAATTCCAGAAATAAATGATTCATAAATTTTAAATTATGCAACATTCTGAGTACCATAATGAAATCTCATGCTACCCCCACTCCACCCTCCCCAAGACATGAGTCATCACTTTGTCCAGCATCTTCACACTGTACATGTTAGTCACTTCGCAGCCCTCTCACTTATCAGGTTGACTGTTGAGGTATTGCAGTGCTGGTTGGTATTCAAGTAACTCTTATCTTACTTAATAACGGCCTTAAAGCACAGAAGTAGTGATGCTGACAAGTCAGATATGCCAAAGAGAAGCCATACAGTGCTTCCTTTAAGTGAAAAGACAAAAGTTCTCAACAATATAGAAAGAAAAAAAATTGTATGCTGAGGTTGCTAAGATCTACAGTAAGAAGACTCTTCTATCCATGAAGTTGTGAAGAAGGAAAAGAAATACATGCTAGCTTTGCTATCATACCTCATACTGCAAAAGTTACAGCCACAATATGTGAGAAGTGCTTAGTTAAGATAGAAAAGGCATTAAATACGTGAGTAGAAAACTTGAACAGAAAACCTATTCCGAATGACAGCATTGCATTGCAACAGCAAGCATTGAGCCCATCCAAAGATTTCAGCAAGGGATCCCCTAAAATAAGTGACACCACCTCATTTACTGCAAATAACAGATAGTTACACAGACTCGGGAATAGATATGTACTGAAAAATATAAAAGTTACTGGAGAGGCGCCTTGACTGGTGTGATTTAGTGGGTTGGGCTTTGTCCCACAAACCAATAGGTCACTCATTTGATTCCAGGTTGGCACATGTCTGGGTTGCAGGCCAGGTCCCAGGTGGAGATTCTGCAAGAGGCAACCCATTCGTTGATGCTCTTTTGCACATCTAAGCTTCTCTTCCTCTTACTCCCTCCCTTTCCTTCTAAAAATAAATAAATATTTTTAAAACTAAAAAGAGCCCTGGCTGATGTGACTCAGTGGATTGAGTGCCGGCCTGCGAATCAGAGGGTCAAGGGTCGCTGGTTCAATTCCCAGTCAGGACACATGCCTGGGTTGCAGGCCAGGTCCCCAGTAGTCTCCAGTGCGGGGACAGTGTGGGGGTGGGCATGAGAGGCAGCTACACATTGATGTTTCTCTCCCTCTCTGTCTCCCTCCCTTCCCCTCTCTCCAAAAATAAATAAATAAAATTTTTTAAAAAATGAAAGAAAGAGTAAAAGAAAAATTACTGGGGAGGCTTTGTCTGCTAATGAAGAAACTGCTGCCATTATTTCCAGCAGAGTTGAAGAAGTTCATTAGGGTTTGGTACCATCCAAGGCTTCAGGCACCCACGGGGGTTTTGGAATGTGTCCCCCGTGGATAAATAGGACTAGTGTATGTTATTCTCATGTACCAAACCAGGTTATGTGCCAATTTTTGAAAATATACTTTTTTCTGTCCAAGTGGGAAAAAATATTTAGGACTGTTGAAAAATTCAAGGACCATTAACACTAGAAACAAACAGAATAAGCCACAGTCTATTGTAAATTTTATGGTAAATTATTTGGCTTAAACTAGTATTTTTCAGTATCTGTTAGCTTCATCAAGGAATGAGCAGATTTTCAATTGCAGGCTCTGAGCTGCAACTACTTAAAAATTCTATGTTTAGTTACTTGAAAAAAAACCCAACCAACCAACCAACAAAACAAAACAGAAACAGCTTCATAAACATAGACAACAAACTGATGGTTGCCAGTGGTGGGGGAAGGACAAAAAAAATGTAGGGGATTAAGAGGTACACATTTTCAGGTATAAAATAAGTAAGTCATGGGGATGTAATGTACAGCATAGGGAATACAGACAATCATATAATAACTTTACACAGTGACAGATGAGTACCAGATTACTTGTGGTGATGACTTTGTTAGGTATATAAATGTTGAATAGCTATGTTGTACATCTGAAACTAATAGAATATTAGTAAGTATATTTTAATATTTTAACATGGTTACTAATATTGGTTACAAATAAAGTAACCATATTTTAATTTAAAAAGTCTATGTTTAGTATTTCCTGTTTTTAACATTTAGTTTCTTGCTCACACATAAAATAGTTTTTAAATTTATTTTTCAATTACAACTTACTTTTTAATTTATAAAATCTTATTTACCAAATTCATTCTTAGCTTTTGATAAGTTAAACTGTCAAGCCAAATCTGATTTAATACAAAAATTATAATTTTTCTTGGTTTCTTAAAATTTTACATACAAAATTATACCTTTTTCCCATTCATATGCCTTAGCACCAAAATCAAGCCATAATGATAACATCCGTGGCATTGACTGATATATGAATTGATTTCCATACTGTAGAGATCTGTAATCATATAGAGAAGGTATTATTAACATACTATTCTTTGTTTATGTTATGTAAATTAACATCTTAAGATTTAAACTACTACTTGAGTAATAATATATCCTTTAGACAAAAATTATGCTATCAGTATTTCTTCCTATTAGAGGTTATATTTTGACTCCTCTCTCTCCTTTACTTCCTACTATATTCCTCACTAAGCTCTATCTTGCCTGTACCAAACTTAGTACAAGTTATGACCTAGTGAAAATCTTGTCACCCTGACTGGTATGGCTCAGTTGCTTGGGCATCATACCACAAAGCGAAAGGTCACAGATTCCCAGTCAGGGCCCAGTACCTGGTTGGGGCATGTGTCAGAGACAACTGATCGTGTTTCACACATTGATGTTTCTATCCCTTCCTTCCTCCTTCCATTCCCCTCCCTCTAAGAATAAATAAATAAAATCTTTTTAAAAAAAACCTTGTCAACACTTCTTTCAAATTTTGCTTAGGATCTGTGCCTTCAATTGCATTCTGTGGCCATAAGCCAGTATCAGACTCAATCACTCAATTTTTGGAAAGTTACAATAACTTAGCCTCCCAAATTTTACATTTCTTCTCTTCAATTAAGTTCCAGACTAATATTCTTTTTTTTAATTAAATTTTATTTTAATTGTTGTTCTTATACAGTTTTCCGTTTTCTACTCCCATCAGACTAATATTCTTTAAATTCTAGTTTTATCATGCTCAAAAACAGGAATCAACTACCTATTTTTAAGACCATATGAAAACTCTGCCTAGGATTCAAATATTCACAATCTTGTTTCTTTATAACTTTCCAGTCTTGGTCTCTCACCACTCACCAGCATACATCTTTCAATATTCCAATAAGGAATCTTCCATCAAGTCCAATTTCCTCACACCCTCTGAACAAACCATTCAAACCCTATCTCTCTGCCAAATTTATAAAAGGTTAGTAATGGCCTCTCCTTGAATTTAATCAACTTTTAAATCCTACCTTCTTCATGAGGTTTACCACATTTCTGCAGCAATGCAGTATAAAAAGGTATACTTTTCAAATCATGAAGTCAGGGGCTGAAGTTTTGATTTCAGATTTGCCAAAATTTATGACTTCTGGACTTGTTTGGTTCAGTTTTTATATTTGTTAAAATCAAAATATTTTTATATTATTTATTTTGATACCTAATCACACATTCTATTACGTACCATTATTTAAATGTTTTATGTGCTGCTATGGCCAGGTGGCTCAGTTAGTTGGAGCATCGTCTTGTACACCAAAGGGTTGCAGGTTCAATCCCTGGACAGGGCACATACCTAGGCTGCATGTTCAGTCCCCATTTGGGGTGCATTAGGGAGGCAACTAGTTGATGCTTCTCTCTTTCTTTGTCTCTCTCTCTCTCTCTCTTCCCCAGGCCCCTTCTTCTCTCTCCAAAAATCAACGAACATATCCTTGGGTAAGGATAAAAAAGTGTTTTATGTGCTTAAGATTCCTCTATCTAATTGGACTAGAGTTCCCTAAGGGCAAATACTGATGCTTAATTAGTAATAACATAGTAATTCAATAACTCAGAGGAAAAATAAGTCTTGATAGCTGAGTGTACTCCCTTAAGCATCCAAATGTTTTATTTTAACTACTATGGATAAAGTAAGTTCTAAAATCTCCTTACTTTCTTAAACTATACTTAAAATATCTCACAGTATACCTAATAGTGTTATGCACATCAAGGGCTCTAAATAACTCCACTTTAGAAGAAATGCATTAAATAAATTCTGTTTAAAATATACACGATATACATTAATGCTAAAGAGCAAATGAAAGCTATTACTCATTCTAGAAAAGAAAAATAACTATCCTCTGCATATGCTTCCATTTCAAAATGCCAATATGCCATAAACTCTGTCCCAAAAACAAGCAATTGATAATCAATAAATAAAATTAAGTTTTGTTTTATAAAACTTGAATTCCATCTTGGGAAGAAGGGCTTGGCTAATCTTGTAGTTCTATTATCACCAATAAAAAAATACTGCTTTGATTCCTGAAAATACTAAGCTGAGAAGTCAAAATACCAAATAATAGGCAACAATAAATAGATTTATTGCTCTGAAATAAGTTACCCTTCAATGTAAAGCAATGGTAATAAGCATGATAAAAAGAATGAGTGGAGTGTCATTATTACCTCTTAGAAATGAATAATTGGTAACAATATAAACAGTAGGCATGAAGTAATAATCAATTTGACTACCATATACTAATATACAAAATTATATTTCACTTGTTATCTAGTTTAAGAGATAAGCTTTTCTACAAGTCAACATCAAAACCATTTTCATATATATACTATTTCTTAGTAAAATGGGCTAACAAGAAAAATTCTACTGGCAATTATAGACAAGTAAATCTATTAGATTTAGAGTCCTCTGTCATTCTAGCAAGGGGAATTTAGGAGATTAGGGTCTGAGAAGGGAAGAACACTTAATTTTTATTACATAACCTTGGTACTAATGAATTTTTTTAAAATATGCATACCTTAATCCATTAAAATAGTTATTTTTAAAAGAAAAGAAAAAATGAAGAAATATTAGCATATCATCTAAGATGATATGTAAAGCAGAAAACATCCTATATGTATTAACATCTATGATAACAGTTTGATATCAACAGTCACCCTGACATACAAGTATTTAATCAACAAACTCACAGTTCTCACACTCACCTTCCAAAATGAAGGACTATATACCGAATGAGATCACCCTGCTTTTCCATTTTGTTGTCTGTGACCATGGGCATCAATTTGTCATAGTACTTGGCAAGGTAGAAATGCCCATCTTCCCATTCTGGCAGAAACAAGGTCACATCCTGGAAAAGGGAAGACAGGACACTCAACTCAGAAAACCTCACTATGCTGGGAAGTAAAATATGAATAGATGAGTAGAGACCAAAAGCATAAAATCCACATCTGACAGACTCTTTGATGTAAATAAGGCATAACTAACTACTTTCTTAACAAATGTTTTTCTCAAGATGCCTGGTTGGTTTTGGTGATCATCCACTGAGCAACATTTCATGATAATTTGCTACTTTTTTTGATACATCAAAATAATTTCCAGATGGGTTAAATTACTGTATGCATCTGTGTATATGCATATTATTATTGCTTAAAGTAACTCAAAGAAAGGAGAGGTAATATCAATCACTGAAAATGAGAGGATTTTAAAAGCATAAAAAGTATTTTAAAAATATGTATCTTATTTTTATTCAAGAATTCTCTCTCTGTCACTATCACACCTTCTCTCTCAACTCCTTCAAAATCAGGCTTCTAAAAAGAAATCTCTACCTTACATTCATTCCTAAAACTGTTTCTTGTGGGCTTCAGTTTTCACTACTCCACAAAGCAGCTTCCTAAATCAAAGGGACACTTTCCAAGTCTGATCTTATTTGAATGGTCTTCAGACATTTGTTTCTGTTGTCCCATTTTCTCTTTGAAACATTTTCTCCCCTTGGCTTCCGTGAGGCTCCAATATTCCAAGTTTTCTCCTACCTTTCAGGCCACTCCTACTCAGTCTCCTTTGTCGTTTTCTTTCCCTTCCCTTTAAATATTTGTGTGGTTTATTAACTTTTTAATAATATTTGAAATGTGATGAAAAATACACAGAATGCTGACTAAAAAAAAATTCTTTAAATCAATTTCCACTCTTAGTCCAAACAAGTTTGAGAACACAATTAGTACAGGAACCTGCCTGTAGAGAGAGAACTGACATGACTAGAAGTGTGGAACATGTACTGGTCCAAACCAGCCACAAGAACGAGGCAGCCAGTGCGCCTCTCCTACTTAGCCATCAGAGAAGGAAAGGAAACAACAGAAAACAATAATTAAAATTTCTTCCCCCAAAAAGTATTTTTTTAATCTGCTTTTATCATCTTTTTATCTTCCTTTCTTCTCTCCCTTCCTCCTTCCTTTCTGCTTTAAGTTTAAAATTTTATCTTAGAAATTAAAATTTACATACAGAAAAATAAATAAATCTCACATGTACAGCTTGATCAATTATCACAAAGTAGTAACACCCATATAAGAACTCCAGAAATGTGAGTACCCCCATTCACCCTCTGCCACGTCCTCTTCCAACCATGTTGTCTGACAAGGTCCGGGCATGGAGGACTCGAGTTCAAGGAATTCGTCTCCCCGGAAGAGAACGTGGCATCCAAATTGGGTTAACAATTGGCTGTTTTATTTTAATTATTTTGCTTTTGCTATTGAATATAGGCATTGTACTGTAATTACTTATTCCTGTACCACCCAAGAGGAAGGGACACTATTCCCCATGGAACTGCCTGAAAGGATGAAAAAATCTCCACAGATTCCCCTCTCCCTTATACAGGGGTGTACGACAGCCAGGGCAATATAATTATTAACCATAAGAGAAAACATGTTGGCTTATTTGAATTACCCTGGTTTGAGAGACTTAAGCGGTCCGGGCCCCTTAGTGTTCAAGAAATAAAAAATAAAATGATAAGTTAGACTTCTTGAATTAACAGCTGTAGCTGGATTTC